>BJCO01365809.1:0-11588 GCA_018326465.1 Flaveria floridana
CTTTCTGTTTTGTATGTCCATTAACATTGAATATTAAGTTTTGAAGTCGAGATTTTAATACATTGTTCCCCTGTTCTTGCGATAGACCTAGGGTTTTGAAAATCAATTGTTTGATGTTAATTTTCATGATCATTTGTTCCATTGTACTCGGAAATGTCTATCGATCCTTAGTTTGATGTTGATTTTATGATTCCTTCTTTATTTAGGGTTCTGAGTTCGTCATGTGTTTGACGGTTTCCTTTGATTTTACTGAAAATCACCTTGTTTTGATACTACTGTTGTTGAGAATCAAAATAGAGGCAAAATGATGCTTGTAGAACACTGAAAACAGATTGATTGTGATGATGTTGATGATGAATGAAGAATAGTAGGAAGTTTCGCTCATCGCATTTTAAAGTCTCTCAAATTTGAAAAGTATTAAATGACCTTTGTTGATCTATTTAAATAGTCAATTTTAATTGCTTTTGCAAATTCTAGAAGTTTAAAAACAAATACGGACAACTACTGTAGCAAATATGGAATATTAAATCTGTCAGTATTTGTTTACTGTAACAAATGTGGAAGTGTAAAATTTGGCAGCATTTGTATATTGTAGCAAATGCGGAAGTTTTAACTTATCAGATATTTGCACACTGTAGCAAATGCGGAAGTTTTAACTTATCATACATTTGTACTGTATCAAATGCGGAATCTTTAACTTATCAGACATTCGTACTGTAGCAAATGCGGAAGTTTTAACTTATCACGCATTTGTACAATATACCAAATGCGGAAGTTTTAACTTATCACACATTTGTACACTATACCAAATGCAGAAGTTTTAACTTATCAGACATTTGTACACCGTATCAAATGCAGAAGTTTTAACTTATCAGACATTTGTACACTTAGTAAATGCTGATGAAAAATTTGTCTTCTCGTATTTACTTCAACAATCGCGGATGTATAATCAAGTTGTCCGTATTTATTGAACTTCAAAACACACCATGATAGAAGAGTGTGAGCACACTTGTAATTTGTAATACTACAAATGCACAACCAAATTTTAGTATTAAAGTCAGACATATTTGGGAAATGCGGCTGAGAAAACGAATGCGGATGAACAATTTTGTCCATATTAGTTTTTATACTTCAAAACTTGTTGTAAATATTTATTATGAGACTAATGCGGTAAAGTTAACTTATTCGCATTACTTTCACTTGCTTTTCATGAATCAAAACTGTTACCCGCATTGGTTATATGCTTGGGTTACCTTCACTCGCATTAACCAATGCTCTTACCTGCATTAAATTTTGAACTTGTCAAAACTTAATGTTTCTGTTGTGGGTAGTTTTGGCTATTCTTGCTTTGATGTTTTGTCTTTTATGAAGATGTGTCTTTTGCTTTTTATTGTTATAAAGATGAGTCTATTGATTTGATGTTTATGAAGTTTTGACTGTTGCTTGAATTGTCAATTCTTGCTTGGACTTAATTATACACCAGATGTGATACCAGTTTCCCAGTGTTGACTGATCTTGGACTTTTGTGCTTCAGGATGTCTGCATATACTAAGATACTATGATATAACTTCTACACCAACACAGTCATTTTTCTGATTTTTTATATTTTTAAGTAAGGAAACAACTATATATAATGTTCAAAATTTTAATTACTCCCCCTAAAGTTTATATCTATATGAGATAAAAACGTCAAAGATTTAAAATTTTGAAGAGAAACTGCTTTTGTGATTTTTGTTTTCTTATCTGTACATGAAGTGGAGATATACCTTTCTTGGGATTATATCAATGTTACCTTTCACAAGTGCAAGCAATTGTTAGTAAAACAGAAATAATCATGAACATATTGATCGAAGGTATGTTTGTCCTCTTAAACTTATGCTTGGTTAATATTTTCATGCTAGTGATCTTTATCATGTTTTTGAGTTGATTGAGTATTCGACATGTATCTCACACTCAAAAGCATGGTAAGATCAACCATCTGCATGTAATGAATGGTGGAACTTTTAAAAGCTTACATAACCAGCTCATTTTACATCTTATTTTGATTGATCCTCATTGGATTATTTTACTTTGATCCTTTTGTTTATTTGATCCACATTGGGTTTTTTTTTCACTTCACTTTGGAAGGTGATCCTCTTTGGGGTTCTTTTTGTTCATTCACATGAAATGTATTTCTTTTAATGCTTCATCCAAGTTGGATGTGTTCCTTATTAGGAATCTTGTTGGATCATGACATCAGCACTATGTGCTTGTTTCTCTAGGTCTTTGCTTAGCAAAACAGAAGAGAAACTGATGTGAGTAAATGAGATTCATAAGGCATCATTACCTGGTGTGTTTAGGTTACTACACACACATATTTGGATAAGCTAATACTTACACACACTTTGAGATGAAAGCTTCACAGTTGAATAAGTGCTTTAGTTCATCACAGCATGTGTCTTCTTTTTTTAAGCTAAGCCTACCCGCATATCAGATAAGTAATGTCAGTCAATTAAGATTTATAAATAAGTATAGTGAATGATATAACGACTATAATTATATCATTTCCCATAAGAGTATAAAACATATACTTCTACAAGATGAATTCTTTTCGTAATTTTTGTAATTTTTAAATGTTTTTGTAGATTTTGGTTTTTACTCAAGGTTAATCATACCAATTGATTGAACTAAGAATTCAAATCGACTTAGATCAAATGCCTTAGTGAATAAATCACCTGATTGATTATTAGTATGATCCTGTATTAATTTGATTAACCCTTTTTCAGAACAATCTCTCAAAAAATGATATCTAATTTCAATGTGTTTTGTTTTTAAGTGTTGAACTAGATTATTTGTTATAAACATGGCTGTTGTTTTGTCAATAGGAATTGGTGTGTGCAAGAAGTTAAAACCATAATTAAGCATCTGGTTTTGAATCAGAGAACTTAAGAGTAACAAGCTGATTCTGCTATGTACTCAGCTGCTGCTATTGAAACAAAAACATTTGTCTACTTCTTGCACTGCAAGGAAGAAAAGACTCTACAAACATGCTCCTACCCTCTCCCCAATTCAAGAAAATCCTAAGACAGAGGCTGTGGCAACTGAACAATCTCAAGTAGACAAGAAAGCAAACAGACAAAACATGATTAGCGCCCTGAGTGCCACAGGCCTCTATCAGGCATCTGCACTTCTTCCCTTATCTTATGAATACATAGAATTTGATTACCTCAAGCAGCTTGAGCAACAAGAGATAAAAGAACAAAAAGCTACTAAGAGGAAGATGAGAAAAGAAGCTACAAAGTCAAGAGCCATCGTCCAAAAAAGACAAAAGAAGTCTACTAATAGGCAGAGGATGATGAGCTTCTTAAAGATGTATGAATTCTCCAAAAGGAGGCTTAGTCTAATGTCTCTATCCACTATGGATGAGCACATCAGAGTGATCAAGTAGAAGATTAAAAGGGGAGAGCTTGTTGACTTGCATTCTCCACCAAGTCAAGCTCCTCCTAAAGTTAAGATCAATGTTGAACCCCAAGAGACAACACAAACTGGATCTAGTGCTGGATCACAGCCAACTTCATCTTCTAATCTACAATAGGGTCCTGATCCATCTCCTTCTGAACCTATAAGGGAAGGCAATCCAACTGAGAAAGACACACAAGAACAACCTGGTACTAAAGGCCAGTCTTCTCAGTTAAAAGCTTCAAAGAGGAGGAAAAGGATGGCCATGAAGAGGGACACTAAGAAGAATAAGAAGTCCAAGGCGTATACCTCCACACCTCAGGATGAGTCAAAGCATCCTGAGGTAGCTCAAGAAGAGGATGCTCAACCAAGTCCATCACAAGTAGAGCCTTTTGCAGCTAGAAGACTCATCCTGTCCTGGACTGTTGCTGCAAAACTAGATAGATGGTATGTCATCAGAGATCAAGGAGGTTAGGATGTCTATTATTGGTAAGACATGCTTGATATTCCTCTGCATGATCTCTATGACATAATAAGGTACTATGAGAGTCTGAGGGATCCTAACCAAATGATGAAGAAGGGAATGGTCTTGATCTTAATAAAGACTGTCGATATCTGAGTAACCTTTTCAGTTTTGGTAACATCTGCCTAGGGGGAATTTGTAAGGTTTATAATTGAAAGATTGATACAACCAAGCAACCAAAGAGCTTCATGCATGCATGCATGAAGTGTAGAGTATAGGGAAGATTTACACAACTCAAAGAAAATATTCTAGGTGTAAAATCTTCCGACGCCAAAGACCAAATCTTCCAAAGCCAAAGATGAAATATTCAGAAGCTTCAGAAGAAGTTTTCTAAAGCCAAAAGACTATAGACTAATTTCTTCTGAAGATAGAGATGACATGCTTTCTCTAATCCCCTTTTGAAGAAAGTTGACCAACTTTTCTTTGCCACTCTGAAGACTTACCAACTTATACAAGTTGGTGAAAAGGTCCATGCTTTTGTAAATTGTAGATTATGGTATTCTGGTCTGTAACTCTCTACTTTGTATCTTTATCCTTTTTGTAATATATTAGGATATGAGCTATGGCATGTCATAATCACAAGTCAAAAGGCAATCTACCTTTTGACTATACATTAATCTTGTTGTCTAGATTAGTGTTTCCAACTGGCTTTCAAAGTATAGCCGGCTGTAGGATGTAGTATAAAGTATCTCAGGTTCTTGTATTTAACTTTATGCTTTATAACACTTGTAATAGAACTTGAGAGCCATATACAACATTCTTGAAAACCATATTTATCTTGTTTTTTGTTCTGTCTCATTACTTACTTGTGTTCTTAGTATCTTTCACTTAAACCTAGTTTCCTATTTGATCTATTAAGTGTTCTAATACTCTCCTTATTGTGAGACTAATTGTATTGACCATCCTTTAATCGGTCCTGCACTCTCTTTATTTTAAGATTTGCTTCTCTATTTTCCACCATGTGCAGAGATCACCTAAGAAGATCACATATAACAGGCAAAAGGAAGCGTCGTAGCAATGGGTGGTGGCACTGTAGCCACTGACAATACTAATTGAGAGTATATATAATATAATGGATCATACATTTTTTAAATGTATGAACTACACACCTAGTTGTGGTCTATTTGAATTCTTTATTTGATGTAGAATATTTTGTTTCATTATATATTAATTTATAAATTAGATCTAAACAAAAATGATAGTCATAATATTTCAAATTCAATTGAAGTTTCATAGCCAAACACGAATCATGTTTGAACTTGACACGGGTTGTGTTAAAGCATTGAGATAGAGGGTAAATAGGTCGAGACTATACATGAAAAGCACCCTTTGCGGACCGCTTCGGAAACCAGAAACAAAACAAAAATACGATTCAATCGAAACAACTCAAAACTTCACATAAGTATACCTTAAGATAGGAAATGAGTTACAAAAGCCATAATATATAAAATAAGGTTTCTCTATGAGTAGAATTTGAAATAGGGGCTTAGCACACCCCTAACCCAATTATAACCCAGACGGTATTGGACGTAGATTCTTGGTGTTATAACCCATCGCAACTAAAATTTAAATGACCCGAGCTTAAACCCAAACATATATCTATTCTCACTTCCATGACTTTCTCTATCTAGATAGTGGGGGATCATCACCCTCTTTCTTTCTCTCTCTCCTTCTCTCTATAGAAATTGAATATCCATGATAAGGATAATAGTGGTATGCTAAAAGATGTTGTTCTAGTTGTTAATTCTCATCATTTGATGCTTGAGCAAGGTGCTAGATCATGAAGAATTTATGGGTAAGTAACCACACCATGTGTTCTTAGTTTTGTTGATGATCCATGAAATTTTTAATGATGGTTGTGAAGTTTAGGGAGCTTGATCTTCATATGGAACTAGGAAGATCGGGTGTAATGCGATCTACATCAAAAATTTCAAGCTCTAGATCAGAGGATTCACATTAAAGGTAACTTTAAGTTGATGATCTTAAGTTCATGAACTTGAATGGTGGATTATTTAGGTTTTAAACTTGAACCCATGATTTAGTAAACTTAATCCACATGTAATAGGGTGATTTTGGTCATAAAGGATTTATAAACATTGTTACAACTTGATCTAAATGAGATTGGTTAAGTTAAGTTGATTATGTGTGTTAAACATTGATGAAACCTCACCGGTCTAGTGATATATGACCGCTACATGAAACTATAGATTGTTTAGCTCCTAATATATTGTTTAGTTCGTGAACTTGATAATTTAGAGGCATTGTTGACTTTGAAGCTAATAATGTTGATGACTAGTGAATCTAGGTATCCGAGTGAATTGGATGCTTAATAGGATTGTAAGGGCAAGATTGAAGCTAAAAATATTAAGGATGTCAGGCTAAGTTATCATAAACGTGATAATATGTTGGAGTTTGCTAGTGCATGAAATAAAGGTTGCACACTGTTTATGTTGGCTGGTTTATAGTTGGATATTAATATTGATATCAAGCTTGAGATTTGTATTAATATTGATCATGGCTACTAAGGGTTGACTTTGCTTTCCCATTAGTTTGCAGATTATAAGATCTGTTGAGGATTTAGGTGAGTTGTGATCTACCCACTTTTTCATGTAGTATTAATCTGTGGGACTGTGTTTGAGCTTTAAATGATTTTGATTAAAGAATAAATTCTTAATGATATGTAAATCATATTGCACTATATAGGGTTGCTTCTTGTAGTCTTACGTGCAAATTAACCATGGTGATAGATGTTGAATTATAAGCTGATTACTAACATAAAGAATGTTAACTAGAGTCCACTTACGATTATATTGAAGCATAGATATGTTGGGATGTATTGTGATGTCTTTGAAGAATTATGCTTTAGGAACAAAGGATTAGAGGATGAGAACTGACGAAAAAGGAAGGAGTTGAGGATATCTTCAAGGGTGGAATGGCGTAGACAAATTCAAGCGGACGACCAAAAATGTCATGATAATAGAAATTGATATCGAATGGCCTTATGAGAGGATGGTTTTTAATATAAGATTCACATTGATGAATCCTAATTAAGATGTTGGACTATAGCCCTAACAGGGGGCATTGTTATACTACTTTGGTGCAAAGACATAAATTGACTTTGACTAGTCTGCGATGAGGTCATAGATTGAATTAGATAAGACTTTAAGCCTAGGTAAATAAACATGTCACATACATATGGAATATATTGATTGGGAATTTGAACCCAAGCCTTGCTAACTAATTGTGACCTGTACATATATTGTATATTGATAGGTGTTCGGATTCGAGCCTAGATCACTACTCATGACATGGGCATATGTTGAATATTAATTAGGTGTTCAGCCTAACCCAAAATCACTAATGTGACAAAGGCATATTGACATTGTTACATCACCAAAGTGACTATAAGCTGTTATGAACATGGCAAGCCACCAAAGTGACTACAAATTATTATAAAAACTATAGGAAACTATTGTGTCCATATAATGATATTGTTAAATCACCGAAGTGACATAAGCAGCTGTAGAAATGAAAAGTCACCAAAGTGAATATAAATCATTGTGAAAAAGGCAGGACACTATTATGTTCATAATTGATTTTTTATAAGTAAGTGAAATGACTAGTCACTATAAAAATGGCAGGACAATAGAGTGTCCATATATTGATATTGATAAGTCCCTGAAGTGAGTATAGATCATTGTGAAAATGGCAAAACACTATTATGTCCATGCATTGATATTCTTAAGTCACTAAAGCGACTAGAACACATTATGAAAATAGCAACTCTCCAACATTACTATATACCATTGTGAAAATGGAAGGACATTATTATATCCATATATTGATATTGATAAGTCACTAAAATGATAATAAATCATTGTGGAAAACAGTATGACACTAGTTTAGGTGGATCTCGTTGATTATGTGATTTGGTAGATGATTCGGAAGTTGGTTCAAGTCGTTCACTTTGCCACGAAACCAATCCATGGCATAGCAAATGGCGTGGTGCTACAAAAATAAATAGGAGGATGGAAAGAGAAGATCAATTTAGCTGTGGTGCCCGTAGATGATTCAAGGTCGGGGGAAAGACTCCTGACTAACCCCTTATGTGTCGGAGAATGCTAGCTCTTAAAGCAATTTCTCAGATAAATCCAATGTTGTAAGATTTGTCATGGCAATTATTAATGGAATTCCTTCCTTGTTTATTAAAGTGACAGAATTTTTATTTATTTCCAGGAAGTTGGTGGGCTCATCATGAATTAGGTCGGCTGGCACATAGGGACGAAAGGGTTTGCTTGTCGGAAACAAAATAATAAAACACAAAAAGAGTCCTCGATAGTCCTTTCTCCCCCTTTCATCATAAGGCGGACTATTGAATAAAGGTAGGGAAAAAGCTTTCGCCAGGTCTAGGTCCACTCGTTGATTCCCAGATCTAAAATGCGAATCGGCAATGTCCATATAATGATATTGATATTTAATTGTGAAGAATAGGATGTTTGGACCTACTTTCCATAAGAGTGGCTATAACTCAGTATTGAATTTGATACTATGACTTGACTAAACTATATTGTGAGTACCATCCAAGTGACTAACTTTGTTGATCTTTTAAGAGGTTACGACTACTAGGAAATAATGATTTGATTTCTTCTAGTTTCTGATAAGATGAATTACCTTGGAAAGGATTAACTTTGAAGAAATAAACGAGGATTAGGAACGTTGGGGTAAATATTGATGTTGATAAATTGATGTGAATCGATGATTCTAGTTGTACTTTTAAGACTACCCTTCCACTACTAGTTGTTACAGTAGTGGACACTATGCTGCACACACTGATAATAGAATGATTTCCTTAATGTATTGCTCATAACTAGCCAACTATTTACAGTTGACGTGCTTTAGTTAGTGATACAGGTGCAAAACGAGCAAGAATATTGTCTAGCAATTATCCGAAGACCATTTGTTGACTATCTTGACATTTATGTAACATCCATTGCCCTTGAGATAGTGGCCTAAATGACTCATTGTACACTTAACTTGGGATATCATAATTTTGTATACTTTTATTTGTATTTTGTTATGTAAACACTAAGTTGTGTGTTTTCTATTCATATGGAAATTCCAATTAAGTTCTACAAAATATGGTCATACGTGAAAGACTAGCGTTGTTAATTTCTTAAAATGTTGCAATCGAGTTATGCCTATGAATTGGATGTGATAGTTTCACTTGTTAGTCTCAAGTGCAAATAGAAGTACATCATTTTAACTTGTTAACTCTTAGATCCTTTACAATCTAAATACTAACCAATTAGGTGAAATATCCAATAAAACCTAACTTAAGAATAATTTAAGGTGTAGAAAATATTTACATGTTATGTATAATTTAAACCCCATCACACCTCATTTGTGGATTTTACATATCTAATGGCCCGTCTAAATACATCTACGTGAGGTTTTCTAGGTTTCTACACATATGTGTTAAGTAATCCAGCTGCAAACGCTTCATTTGATCTTGTAAGCATAAGATAGATTTGGCTACCCATAATTTTCATGCCATTGTGGGATCTGTTAATTCTTTTCCTTCTTCTATGTGTAGCTCTTTATGGTTTATAGCCAAGCTTGATAAAACTCGGTAGCAAGTCACAACAACATTTCTACTGTTGTAATGCAATTTCAAGATTTTGAGTTAAATTAATAAACCTAAAAAATGGCTAAGACTACTAGATATTTCATGTGAAAATGAACGCACAACTTTCTTTACGTTGCACAATGCATCTTCGAGGTTTTCTTTGAGTTGGTCATATCACGTAAACGTTTTTGTCGCTAGACCACCAAATGAACGTTCACCGGACATCATTTCTTGGTATGTAACACTTTTAGGTGGTTAGATCAAAATATCGTCAACTTTTATTTTCTTGAAACACAACACATTGCCTTCTTTTCCATTTTTCTTCTAAGATCATTTGGTATAAAAGCATAACAATCCTAAAGACCCTTAGGTGGTTGACAATCGGTTTCAAGTAGAGTAATTTGTCAATAGGTGACTTTATTGTGGTAATTTGTTAATAACACAGGTGTAACAACCCTAAAATATTTTCTTTTTATTCATTTTATTTTATATAATTATTATTAGAAGGTTATGTGTATATATTTTATATGCATGCTTATATGCATGTTTAATATTAGGATAAATTGAAATAAAAATATATATGGGTGCATAAGATGTACATGTTCATGTGCATATATAGGTATATTTTTACGTATGCATGTTACATGCATGTACGTATAATAATAAGTTTAGATATAAATGAAGGGTTATGTGCCCGAAAATTATACATATGTGTACATATATACAAACTTTTACGTGTACATATACGTGAACCATATTTATATGTATATCTAATAAATGTATGATTACATAAATTCATAAAATTGTTTGAGCAATGCATTTATGAATATATATATATAGATAAATACCTACGGGTACATATATATCACCATACTAAAACAAAATCTAATCAAATTAAAACTCACATATATATATATACCTAGTTGAAAATTCATATATGTATATATATATATACACAAACTCACGGGCATGTATCCATGTATATATGAACTTATGGGCATATATACAACTTACGGGTGTGTATATATACATGAAACAACTCACGGCTATATATGTATATATGTATATATGTATATATATACATAATAAACTCACGAGCCCACACACATACATATGCATATGTTTACGGGTATATGTATATACCAAAAGATTAATCAAACCAAACTAACAAGCAACTAAATTAAAACACTACAAACTACCCTATTAACCTACCCTAAACACTACCACACCATACCACCCAACCACCCCAAACCACTCCCGAAAACCACCTCCTTACCCCTCGGTTTTGTGCCTTGTCCACACCAAAAACCAATGGAGACCCCTCCCTCTCGACATCATTACACCTTGGGAATATGGTTGACCTAGAAACCTAGGTTTCACACTAGAAATTCTCTAGTGATCCGCCACCACATCACCAAATGAAATTCAAGGTGGCATGTCCTCGGGTGCCTAGCTTCAAGATGATGCCACCTCCACACCTAGGGGGATAACTCATCAACTCTACACACACTATAAAGGATCCATTTGCACACAAAACAATTACAATCCCTACTCTCTTCTCTCTCGGTTTTTCTTTGGCACCACCGATCACCACCTTACATTCACCACCATCTCTCGGTTTCTTTGCAAAATACATACCATCACCATCGATCACCATCTCCAACCTCTGCCTTCTCCTTCTAAACGCACCACCATCACCACCTTACATCCACCACCACCTCTCGGTTACCACACAAACAACATCAACACCCGACAATCACCAACAACCATCACCATCCACGACTACTCATCACCCTGTTCCTGGATTCCAGAAGAAAAGGGAAGAACACCAGCAACACAACTCATCTAAGGTAATTAAAACAATTGGTTTACATATATGTTACACATATACATATATATACATACATACCGATGTGTATATGTATGTATATGGATGTAATCACCTAAAACCTTCTTGAAAGCCTTGAAACCTTAAAACTTGAGTAACAAGGTTCTAAAATC
>BJCO01365851.1:0-11987 GCA_018326465.1 Flaveria floridana
TGAATTTTCATAAAGGATGAAAATATTAAAGCAACTAATTGACTAGCAAGAAGGTAGAAAATCAGGAGGAAAACAAAACATTATAAGAAGGTTTGATTCGACTTACATAGTTTTGTGAATTCTAAGCTCACTTAAAGATTGAAGCATACGTGACAGTACATGAAATTAATAATTAAACAAGACATAAAGTTTACTAGGAATGCGATATTCAAACGAGTAGATAATTGGTCTGGTTAACGAGACCTCATGACTCCTTTACATCAACGGGGAACAAACATAACGAAACGTTACAACTCTTCATGAAAGAGTATAACTTGTTTGATTTCCGGCCTAAAAACCGGTTAAAAATCGGTTTTAACTTTTGTTGATCCAAATCAAAGTATCAAACTAGTTACAACCTATTCTGGTTTGGCCCAATATCCTCGTATGTAATCGATACCCAATGGGCCGATGGCCGATAGCCCGATACTATCTGGTTTTTATTCTTGAACAAAATGGGCTTGGGTTTGAAATTGTATTATGAATTATCAATTATGAACGAGGTGTTAATGTGTTGTTTCTTTAGGATAGTTGGATCTTATTAGATGGGCTGGTGGGCCTTGGGCCAAAGAAATAAGCCCAAAACTTGAACCGAAAAGATTGAGAGATTTAGGCAAGTTGGGTTAGTGGGACACTAACTCAAAAGATTATTGTCTTTACCAAGACGATAAAAAAGAACCAAAAATCTCTTCTTTATATCCCCAATTGCAATCCCACTTTAGCCTCCAACTAGCATCTTTTAAACACGTTTTCTTTTCATATTTATTTTGATATTATTATATCTTTATGGAGATAAATAAACTTAAGTTTGGTGGTTGAACTTGAGCTATTAGGATTGAAGGAATGAGTTTAGTCGTTTAAAAGCGACTCGAGATCGGTTAGTTGCAAGCTTATATTGAGTATAACTCAAAGGAGGCAGAGCCTAAATTGGAGTTTGTTTTAATAAACACGATCAAACTCGAACTTCACGTACCCATCTGTTTATACTGACTAGCCTAGTCGACTAAGGATAATAAAGTTCATAATTATGTAACATATATATGGTTATACAGTAAATAGTATATATACAAAAATTACGTTTAAAATAAGTAATAATACAATATATTATAAATTAATCTAATATGTAATACATAATTACATGGTAAATTGACTGAGCTTGAGCCGAACTAAAGCTTGTAAAATTAAACAAGCAAAACTGAACCTTAGGCGAGCTTGATGTTTGCTTCAACTCATTCACATCCTTAGAGCTTATAGTAGGAATTTTCTTTACATTCTCTTTTAACTATTCGATAGTAGCTTAGGGTTTAAATTATAAGAAAGTGACAACGAGTGGTGTTTATACCTCACAATCTACGATCATACGTAGTGGATGATTTGAGGGCTTCAAACACGATGACATAAACACAAGTACGGCTTCAAACATCATTATAAGATAATTAAAGAGACTTCAAACTTATAAGGCTTCAAACCCTTAACGGACGCCAAACATAAATTTTCTTATATTATTGTATCAATATAGGGTTCAAACACCAGTTAACCAACTCCACTTTATTTAAAAAAATATTTTAATTAAACAACCATTACGTATAGTTTAATATATTATACGTTTTTATATTTTTTGAATATCGAGAAAATAATGGAACCACTTTTGGACGTTTCAAAACTAACGCCGTTAACAACCAACCGAATCAGTTCCCTCCATCCCCCTTTCTCCTCTATATAACCTCCAACTTCTCAAATCCAATGCAACAACTTCTTCAACACACAACACACACAAAATCAACAACAACAACAACAACAACAACAATGACAACAACCACCGCACCGGTGATGATCGTCGGAGTCGACGAGAGCGAGCAGAGTTTCTACGCACTCGAATGGACTCTCGACCACTTCTTCGTCCCCTCGGCCTCAAACCCTCCCTTCAACCTCATCATCGTGCACTCCAAACCTACTCCGACGTCCTCCATGGGCTTCGCCGTCCCCGGTGACTCAATCTGACTCTCCGGCGACGGTCTTCTTCTCCGGCGGTACTAATAACTGATTTGTAACTGATCATTTGTTGCTTGATGTTGTGAAATTGCAGGTGTGGATGTTTTGTCGCATGTCGATGAGGATTTGAAGAAGATCGCTAGTCGAGTGGTGGAGAGGGCCAAGGAGATCTGTGGTTCGAAATCGGTTAGTGATTTTGGCTTTTGATTCATGAATTATGATGAATTTCGGTGAATCGAATTCGATTTCGATGTTTGTTTCAGATCTAAAGTGTGTTGTGATCATGGATCTGTGTATGCAGGTGAAAGATGTAACGCTAGAGATTGTGGAAGGTGATGCTAGAAATGTGTTGTGTGATGCTGTTGAGAGGCATCATGCTACCATATTGGCTGTTGGTAGCCATGGTCATGGAGCAATCAAGAGGTAATACACTAATACATGTATTTGTGTTTGATTATTATTTATGAACGGATATTAAGCAGGGAACTGTGAAAACCGCGATAGGTGTTATGTGTGTTGCATGATAAACATAGGGGAGAGAAAGAGGGTTCACATGTGCAAACTATTTATGTGGTTCTTACAGTTCTCAACATATTATTGGTTCTGAAAGTAACACTCGCGTAAATATGTGTGAGGTGTCATACAGTACAAAAACGAGTTGAACTAAATAACTTTTTTATAGAACTTTATATAAGCATTTATAAGTAGTGTTTTAAAGTATGGTAAGATTGAGATAGAGATACAATTATGTATGTACTATACATGTATATATATATATGCAAGTGTGTGTACATGTATGTATGAAGGGTTTCAAAAATGTATATGAATATGCAATCTTTTAATAACTCAAATGTATGAGAATTTAAATGAGACGAAAGAAAGTACGTTAGTATTTTATGCTATTAATCATTCTAAAGATAGCACTACGATCTATGCAACTATAACATTGGTATAAAATTGCTTTTTTGTAGGGCGGTTTTGGGAAGTGTAAGCGATTATGTTACCCATCATGCTCACTGCACCGTGATGGTGGTGAAGAAGCCTAAAGCTAAACACGAAGGCGCGCATCATTAGTCGCTGGTCGTGACATATTAAGTTAATCTTTCCCTTAATTATTATCGTTTGCTATGGAATCTCGACCCTTTGTTAAACCTCCTTTATATATGTAACTTCTTTATCTTGCAAATTGTAATTTGTGTTTTATTTTAAATAAATGAAAATGTTATTTACTTGAAATTTAAAGGACTAAACCTTTTACAAGAACAGGATGCCAAAGCAACACTAGAAAACAACACATGAACCAAAATGCAATCTTGGGTTGAAGATACTAAAGTAGAGAATATGAAACGTACAACTTGTTTGATGCACAAGTTTGCGCGTGTTATACGAACAAAACAATTAGATTCGTGTGAAGCTTATGATAAAAGGGTTAAAAGAATCAAAAGTGAAGATGATGAAAAGTTTTATCTTTATCAAAATCAAGCATATGAATAATTGTGTTATCTTTCTAGTTTGCTTAGCAATGCCCAGTAGAAGTATACAACAATATGAAAAACAATATAAACACTATCGCTCTCTAATCTTCCAATATGACCATCTAGAAGTAGTATAATAATATACACATCGTCACTTCGGGTGTAACGCTATCTGGTTTTTGTTGCTACATTATTTACCTTCTTAGGTCAAACAATCTAATGGTAAATTTGAACCCTATGTACCGCTAAAGTTAAGCTTATAAATTCATAATATCATATATACTCTTTCAAGACGATAAATTTATTATATTTACACATCTCATAATAAAAGAAAACAAATAAACAAAATCAATTACTCATAACATTGTGTTTCGGCGAATACATAAAGAAAACATTACACACAATATATGATGGTTGTTTTCCTATATGTTTATTCTTTGAAACATAAACTGAAAACGAACTTCGTGTGGAATAGTAGCAGTGAAGTTAATGATCTAACTAGTAGTAGCAATGATAGTGATGCCTAAAAAAATATTATATTATACTTGTTAACTAAATTTAAAATTAATACCTTTAGAAGAAATTTAATGGTTATAAATGTATAAGAACAATTTCTAATACTTATTATTTCAAGTAATCCATTTGAAGTATGTTCATTATTAAGGTAGCTTAAAAATACCATATTAATCTATATTTTAGTATTTAATATATTAACTTTTTTAGACTCCCTATAAAAGAATGAATTGAATTTATCAAAATGATTATTTTACATAATAAAAATATTGAACTCTTTACAACATAAAAAAAAACCTTTTATATCCCTAATCACGTAAATATTAGGGTGAGAGTAGTGGAGTCATGGTAATAAGCTAAAGTAACTGTGAGTTGAAACGATGGTATCGCGTGAAGCACCGTCCCACCTCATGTGGTACCGCAAATGTTGAAAGTGAGGGATAAGCATGGCGGAGATAAAGGAGATGAGAAATTAAGATAGAGAATCTAAGCGGAGAAGTTATGTTGTGAGAAACCAATTTCGCTCATGTGCAACAAGGATGCGTTATGGTGTTGTGGCTTCAGCATAACTCCCTCCGCCCTTGGGTGACGTTTCATATGATGAGCTTTACAGTCGGGTCTTGTTGAAAGCACCATCTATCACGTCAATGGCTTTGCTATGGATAAAATCAATTGGGTATGTTGATGGTATCTAATGATTTCATCATTGAAATATAAATTCATGTATACCTCATTATTGAATAAAGAAAACAAAACATTATTCTTAATAGTTAATACACTATAAAGTCAAAATCACAAGACAAAAAAAGTTACAACATGAGTAATCAAAATCCTCGTAACACAAAATTTAAGATTAACCTACTGACCAATCACACGTTTAGCACCATCCAACGTGTTCTTAAGCAGCATTGCTACAGTCATGGGTCCCACACCCCCGGGGACAGGTGTCACGCATCCAGCCACCTTGCATGCTTCAACAAAATCCACGTCACCAACCAGCCTGTACCCTGATTTTCTACTAGCATCATCAACTGCATTTGTTCCCACATCAATTACTGCAGCACCAGGTTTAATCCAACTGCCTTTTATCTGAAAATATGACCAAATTATAAATAAAATTCTAATAATGTAACAAAATATTTGACCATTTTTCTAAGAATCTAAAATATTCTTAAATGAAACAGTATAAATAAATCCAACCTTTTTTTAGTAAAGAGGTTTAAAAAGTTTCATGAATTTGAATACACATCCGATAACTTTCAACCCATTTGACCCGTTTCATGTTTAGTTAAATCCTTTAGCTTATAAGCCCATCTGACCCGATGGAGATGGATCACAGCCCAAATCAACCCATTAGACGTAAGCGGGTCAAAATCTCCACCTCTATTATAAACCCAAAAATGTATGAACAACAAACCATGCATACCATCATAGCTTGTCCTGCTGCAGCAATAACAATGTCTGCCTCACAAATAATACTTTGCGGGTCTGCTGTACGCGAGTGAACTACAGTGACTGTAGCGTCTTCTTTCAGTAGCAGCAATGAAACTGGTAACCCGACAATGTTACTTCTACCAACAACCACGGCCCGTTTTCCCTTTATGGTAACTCCACTGCGCTTCAGAAGTTCAATACATCCCTGTTGGAACAAAGTAAAAAAGAATATTAGCTTATATTCATTTAATACTATAACTTCTAAACGGGCCAAAATATCATATCTTGGTTGCATCAACACAAGTACTTACGATTACGCTTTATCCCTAACGAGTCATATAAAAAATTAGCTAAAGGGAAACGGGCTGACCAGGTCAAAACAGTCAGAATTCACAATTGTATTTTCAGCGGATAAAACCTCTTAGATCATTTTGTTCACAAAGCTAGATTATTACTGATATAATACAATTTTTTTTTACCTTTTGTAATCAATTTTGCTACTTAACTATTTTAAAATTTTTGGACAAAAAGTGCTTGAGGTCAACCCAGCCCCGTTTCAACCCACACCAATTTACGTTGTTCCAAACCCGGCCATTTTGTCACCTCTAAAAGAGATAAAACCAACAAAATGAAAAATGCTAAATGGTAATATTAAGAAAATAAGATATAAAATATATATATTGCCTTTGGGGTGCAAGGAAGAAAGAGTGGGTCTCTGCCTTTCATAGCAAGTTTGCCAATGTTGAGGGGATGAAAGCCATCAACATCCTTTTCAATGCTGATTTCAGTTAAAACTTTTTCTTCATTTATGTGTTTTGGCAAAGGAAGTTGAACCAATATGCCTGCATCATATTTTAATAGAATGCATAAGTGTATATGACATCATTTTTTAATATAATATCAAGTTTTCATACTCAACTCTTTACCTACTTCTTCTCTAAATATTCTGAGAAACATAGTGGTAACTTTGTAAAATAGTAACCAACTTTAAAAAAGTGTTCCAATTAAGTAACTCAAGTTTTAAAAGTGTTCCAATTAGGTCATCCAATGTCTATAATTTATATAATTAAAAATCTTAACATGTTTTTTAGCATGTTATACTTTGATTTCAATTAGAAAATATTTTTTTCTATCTTTTGATGCTGATATGGAACTTTAACGTAAATTTTAGGTACTTTTTTATTTTTTTCATAATAAACATGTTTTTTTATTTTTTAATATAATTTTATATATTGAAAATTCTGACCCCCACGTTTTCTCTACCGTTACTTTTTTTACATAAGAAACTTTAATGATGACTCGATTTGATCGTTTGGTGGTTTAATTTGAGAAAAATATGTATTATTAGTGATTAAATTAGAACACTTTTGAAACTTGGTTACTATTCTGTAACATTTTCTCAAGAAACATAATCATAATCAGCTATGCAGATTCTTGCAACTAGAAGTTGCCATAATTAGTTAAAACGCACGTTTAAAGATTAGCTATTATGTGAATGATCACATTTGTAATAGTTTCTTTAACCTTCAATCTTGATGAAATTGCCAAAATCATTTCTTGATAAGATACAAGGGACTAAGGGAGTGAAGTTTTGTTTTTAAGTTGTTTGTAAATCATTAAAATAAGGTCTACTGTAACAATGTCTTCTATGTATGCACTACAGTTGCAACTTTTTGATTCAGATTTTTATACTAAGAGCAATGCAAAATTCCTTTTCATGCTATATACACTCAAGAGGTGGCAAGAGGAGGAGATAAGCGGTTGGGTGCCAGGTCAAATCAGGTTCGAGCTGAAACGGCTATGCTGTGCTGAAACACACACTTTCTTGTCCGTTTGTAAACATTTTTTTATAAATATAGATAATTTACGCCTTAAATAGACGTTGGGGCTTGGGCAACTTCCAACCCGACCTAGTTAACATGTTCCCCTTTTAGCTCAACCTTTTAACTTAACCCATTTGAGATAAAATACACCCCGAATTAATGCCACCTCTAATCCACACCATTATGAATAACCGATGGTAAGACTGTTAAGGGATTGTATTCTTGTCAATGGATATACGCTTTACCAAGGTACAATAATTTGTATACGGCATGGTTATGATATAAAATAAGGGGCCACAAATTTTGTACCAAAGATAAAATCAAACTTATATTATAACGATGATAATAAAAGGAATACAAACTCACTGACCATGTACATTGGGATCTGCATTTAACTCATGAACTTTTGCTATCAATTCAGCTTCAGGTACTTCTTCAGGAAGGTCAATGTCAATTGACTTAATTCCAACCTCGGCACACGCTTTTCTCTTCATATTAACATAACTTTGAGAATCCTTTCTTGTTCCAACAATTACCACAGCAAGTCCAGGGGCCTGAAAGAAATATAGAAAATATGGAGTTATGATTTTGACTTCGTCAACACAGAATTATGCTAATTGCTAAGGCACGTTTGACATTTAGTCAAATGTTGATCACTAAAGAATCATGCTTTCAATCGGGCTTTCTAACTTGTTGTTGAAGGTGTTACGGGTCAAATCAGGTTATCTTTATCTCTAATGGAACGAACAAGTATAATAAAAAATAAAATGATAAACAGGAAATCAGTCTTAATTCACTTAAAGTGCATTGTTCATAAATTAAGCTCCTAAGTTGTGTTTTATTAAAAAACTAAGTTTTTGAACAGATAGAATTTGTGAACACAGATTTATGCTAAGACAAATGTTGACTACTAAAAAACATAATTTTAAAAAGTCAACCAAGTGATCTTGAATGTAGTGCTAAAAGCTTTGATCAAAATTGAATTTTATAAATCAATTGAATGGTGTCATAAGTTTGACTTTGTGAACAGAAAATTATGCCAAGACAAATGTTGACTCGTAATAAACAAACTTTAAAAGTCAACCAAGTGATCTTGAATGTAGGGCTAAACGCTGATAACATAAAGCAAAAGAAGCCTGAAAGTAATAATTCAGTTTCTTAGTATTTGAAAAATGAAACCATTTATATTGATTCTAATTTTCTGTTCTTTTGAAGGCCAAAATAATCAGATTTGGATAAGTCTGTAGAATATAACGATTTGAAATACTTTCTAGACAAAAGCGTTCGTATATAATGATTTGAAATGTTCTTCAAACTCTATACTTGTGTTATATTTTTTTAACAATAGAATATAAAGATTTGAAATTAAAATCTCTTACACATATATGTAAGTATTTGTCTAGAATGATATTTGTGTTATATTTAAAAATTCAAACTGTTAGTATGCAAACTTGCATGATATGCTAATTACCTTGCCATATTTCTCGACCAAGTTACTGACTTCAGAGGCGATTTCAGAACGAATTGTTTGTGCAATTAACTTTCCATCAATGATGTTTGCTTTATGATCTACCGGCAATGCCATGTGGATAATATTCAAGATATCAAGATTTCACCTGCCCTGCAACAAATAAACTATCAAGAAAACTTCACTACATTCAGCAATAGCATCTAGACAAGTTCAATGTAAGACATGATCAAACTAGGGAAATGACTACTGATATAAACTTTGATGCTTAACATATCTTAGAGGGTGTTCGCGGTTGCTTATCCAAACAACTTATGCTTAAACGCAGAAGCAGGTAACCATCTTATTTCACTCAAAGGATAAACTTGCAGCTTTGATCCATCAAGAATAACCAATTTAAAACTTCTTATTGAAAACAACTTATTTCACCCTGAAATAAGCATACAAGCATAATCATCTTTCTCCATCCAAACACACAAAAATGTTCATTTGATTTGATCAAATCCTATAAGAAGATAAGGTATTTAAACAAGCAAATACCAAACACACCCTCAAGAGTCAAGAACCATCATATTTGTTGAAAACTGAAAGAATTAAACCTCAAACAAAACAATTAATCATATAAATACCAACAAAAAACTGAATCAATGCTAAGTGCTTGATAGCAAGTTAACTATATTAACCATATCCAGATCAAGAATAAGCTGGTGGTAACACTGAATTTGAAGAATCACACCCAAACACAACTTATTCACCATATTACTATAGCATGTTGTGATGAATCATTGAATCGAATTGGATCAAACAAACTCATAAGCAATCACATCTGGATTAAGATTACATCTCAATTTCTTTAAAAAACGAACATGAGTGAAAGAATCTTACTGATTAGCAGCCAAAGAGCACAAATCGAGGGTTTTTACAGCAGATACACACACAAATGGTGTAAATTTTGAGTAATCGTTTTGATCCAGTAGAAATGAGAGATCGTGAGGTGGGTGATGAATATTGAAGTTTTAATCGAAAGCTTCTTTTGTCGTGTATCAGCAGATCCGCCGCCGGTTCGGGTCATTCCGGTTAACCGGTTCGGGTCATTACGGTTAACCGGATCGGGTTGGGTTCGGTTTTTTTGATAACTATTAAAACAAGAATTGTTAAAGATAAAAAAAATAGTTTGAAAAAGGTTGTCTACTTACTGAGTTGGTTATTTTAAAGTTAAGAAAGTATATTTAATGTTTTTGACGAGACATAATGATCGTAAGTGCCGTTTTAATTGAAAAGTTATAGGTTTTGGTCTTGCAGAATGCAAGATGTGATAAATTGATTATAGAAATGTTTAGTGTTAGAATAACAAATTAAGTGAAGCCATGTAACAAATGGGTAGTTTATTCATCACCTAATTGTGTGATTTTTTTTTTATCATTGACAAACAAATATTAAGTTAGTAACTCGTGTGTTACATAAGTTAAATAAATGAAATATTAAATAGTTAGTAATAAAAATTTATTAATTATAACATGATATTTTAATATAATATATTAAAATTATGTATGAGTTAGGACTTTAATTAATACAACACTGATATCCGTTTTTAAACTAAACTTTTCTATTTTTTTCTTTTTTGAAAAAGTTTTTTTTGTAACATTCTGTTTCAAAATAAACTATTTTTGAAAAATTTCTTATTATAAATTTTAAGTTTAATTATTTTTTATAAAAATGTATTTTTTAAAAGCACATGTTTTTAAATATTTCGCATTTTAAAAAGGTGATTTTTTAAAAAATTCGTATTTTATAAAAAGTTTTTTTACGAATTGTATTTATAGAAAAAAACTCTTTCTTAATTATAAAAAAATATTTTTAATATGAAAAAAAGAGCTAATAATATGATTGGTAGTTAATATAATTATTTATTAGGAGAGAGATGAGAGCAATTTTGATGTAGGAGGTGTAGAGTTGTGTCATGTTCCCATAAAAATATTCTTTTATTAGTATGTATAGATATAGATATAGATTTGTCTTTTCTTATGATGTTTTTAAAGCAGTCTTTACTTTAACAATTAAGAACTCTAATTAAGTGATCTCACAATCATTCTCTCTCTAAGTCTCTTGTAGCAACTACAAGCCTCATTATCACTCATGCTATACTATTTTTCAGCCAGATGTTGATCGTACCGTTATTGAGCCAAATTTGTATTTCCCAATGAATTGCCTAATTGTTGTTGAGCCATAATTGTATTTTGATTCGCATGCCAACCATTGATTACCATCAAATCTCCCTCTAGATTCATCGAACATCCATCCCACAATATTAGTTAACTTCTTATTTGATTCCTTACGGTTTTTAATTTGAGCTAGCTCTTCGAATCACAAACAAACTTAAACAATGATAACCGAGTTCGAGCTTAAATTTTAACTTGATTGAGCCTTCTAAAACGAGTTGTATACTTCCCAGCTCGATGCTGAATGACACTAGCTCAATTAAAGCCTGGGTCGTCAACAACCCTAGTTAAATATTTTGCTATGAATGTTTCCCAACACATTTTAAATACCACTAATCTATTTTATGAATGAAACAATATTTTATAATTTGTTTTATAATAGTCGATAATAAGTTGAGATCATCTTTTAATACTTATATTATATTTTGCATGATGACAATCTAAAAGGCATACTTTGTTTTGGTGATAGTTAAAATATATCTTATGTTCATACGGATCTTATGATGTGCCATTTAGATAAGAAAATAAGACAAATCACAAAATATATTATCTTTTAATTTCGTAAGGGATTTTTTTTCTGTATAAGTTGCGACCATTGGCACGAGTGACAGTAAATTTGGACGACTGAAATATATAACTTATATCAAATTTTATAAAAAGTAATCATCAATTTATTATATACTGTCTTCACGTGATAATAATAAGCATAAGATATTATGAATTTTTAATAAATATTAACTTGTTAAAAGTTAGAAGTTAATAAACGTGAACTATGTTATAGAATTTAGATCTATGTTTCTAAAGCTAATTATTTTACAAGCAAGTTTTTCTACACTAAGGTCTTTGTTTTATTATATATTCATAAAAAAACAAATAAAAATACATTAGTACTTATGTTATATTATTTGTTTGTTCATTTTATACTTCCTTTTGGTGATATTTTAATATTTGTCGTCTGATGTGTGCCGTACCATATACCATATACCATATACCACATATCGTCTGTTTGATTATATGTCTATTC
>BJCO01365874.1:0-10173 GCA_018326465.1 Flaveria floridana
CTAAAATCACATCACTAAGTCCTCCATTCTTTGGCACCCATGCTCTTCCTTCATACTAGTGTAATCCATCCTTGCTTACCTCCAAATGATTTTCCATTCCTATTAACAACTCATCAGCCAGTTCGTCCCCTTTTTAAAGCTTCCTCTTGTGCCTCTTTTAGTCTAGTGACAAGGTTAGTATACACGCTCATCCTGAAGGCATGAACGCGAAGGGGTTTTTCTCTTTCCTGGATGGTAGCGGATCTCGCATTCATAATCACTTGGTAATTCTACCCATCCCCTCTAGTGCATGTTCAACATCTTCTGATCCAGGATATGTTGCAGGCTTTTATGATTGGTGTAAATAACACACTTAGTACCGTAGAGGTAGTGCCTCCACATTTTGGGTAGAAATACCACGGCACCTAATTCTTGACCGTGTGTCGTGTAATTCCGCAAAATATGGACGCATAAGCGATCACCTTTTCATGCTGCATTAACACACAACAAATCCTTGACGTGAGGCATCACAATGGACTACAAAGTCCTCAGTTCCCTCTGGTAGGGAAATGATAGGTGCGTTGCATAGTTTTTCCTTTAACAAATTGTTGATACATTATGTACCTAGTTTATTGTACATAAACGTTTATGTCTTTCATTTCTTACACATGTGTAATGCTAGAACCTTATTGTAATGTGATATATATGTTCGGATGATTATTTACCTTTGATTATATCATATTCTTACAACTTTTATTATTACATGCACGATTAACTTTATATATAGGTTTAGGGTTGTTGTGCACAGTTCTGAGCCAACAATTATTCAGAAATGTGTTTGACTTAGTCTTGTGATGATTCATGCAATGGACCATGCTCATTGACCAAACACATGAATGGACAATGCTTATGGGCCAGTCGCACGACTGAACCAGGTGACTGGATCAGTCGCATGACAAAGTCATAAGACTGGCTCAGTCGCACGACTGAACCATTCGTAGAGTTCAGTCGTGTGTATGAATCAATCGCATGACTCAGTCACACGACTGAACCATGCTAATGGCTCAGTTGTACGACTGGACACTGAAACCTATAAATACCATGTAATTCGTGGAAAAACGTAACACTTCGAATATTATCATACCCTAGCCGTCCAGAGCGTCCTAGTTCGTCCTTCCAACTTCATAGTTCGTTCCTGGATCGATTCCTACTCATTCTTAACATTTTTTTAATTGTTAGATCGAAGGTTTTCGTTCTCACTGATTGGATCCCCAATCAAATAGGATTCCGCACTATTTGAGCTGGTTTCATGTTGAATAAGTTATTACTACATACGTACATGGTCCTAACAAGTGGATCAGAGCTAGGTTCTTGATTCTTCATGGATTCGATTGGTGTTTTCATTAAAATTAACGTTTTCATTGAAAAGATTAGTGTATTTGATTCAAAAAGTGTTTTTGTCGTGTGCATGCTTCAAAAGTTTTGAACTTTTTGACGTATAGCAGATTAGGGTTTGTGGAAAATCGTTTTTGAGTCTGAAAGTGTTAAAAGTCTCGAATTTTTCAAACTCAGTAGTCTCAGTCGCACGATTGGCACAATCGCATGACTGAATCCCAAGCGGACGAGTCAACCGCACGACTGGACTCAGTCGCATGATTGAACTCATTCATATCCCTCAATCGCACGATTGAATCAATCGCACGATTGAACTCAATCCCATGATTGAACTCAGTCGCACTCTCCAACGGTTTGAAAGGACTCTAGGACTCTAGGATTCAAAACCCGCATACAAGGATTTTCAAGTTTGACAACATGGACGATCAAAACACCGCGTTTACTGCTAGAAAGGACTCTAGGATTCAGAATATCTTATTGCTAGAAAATGAGATTAGGAATCACAACAAACCACCAAAACTGTTGACTTTGGATGAATAGCCGCAATGGAAACAACGGTTTGAAATTTATCTGAACGATGTTGATCCTAACTTGTGGACAACCATTGAGACTGGATATACTATACAAGTTGGTGCTAATGGGGTAAAGCTGACCTTGGGTGGTATGAATGAGGGACAAAAGGTTGCACATAATGCTGAAAATAAAGCTTATGCATTATTGACTCCAGTACATATGGTCATTTCTACTGCTTTTCGCAGATGAAGACTATGAGCAGGTAGATGAGACAGAGCTGGAAAGAATGGATATCATGTGGGCTTTGGCCAGTGCTATTAGAAGGGCTAAGAAGTTTGTGAAAAAGACGGGAAAGAATCTCGTTGCCACCAAAGACACAACATTTGGTTTTGATAAAACCAAAGTTACATGCTTCAACTGCAGTGAAAAGGGTCACTTCAAAAGAGAGTGCGTGAAACCTAAGAAGACAAGAAATTGTAACCCTTTTTCATCAATCAACCGTCAGGACAAATAGAAGGAAATGGCATCAACGAGTCAGGATTCAAAGGCTTTGGTTGCTCAAGATGATGAAGGACAGGACTGGTCCTTCAGATTTATGTCTAATTTGGTTGCTTAAGATGATGAAGGACAGGACTGGTCCTTCAGATTTATGTCTAATGGAGACGCTAATATGGCACTGGTAGAAGATCTTGATGATGGGTCAACGAGTGAAGGAGATAACATAACTGATTATATTCATTTTGACGTTGAAGAAGCTATGGATGCCGCGGATCCTTTGGTTGAACATGAATTGACTGCTGCTAGCATGAAATCTCCTGTCATTGAGGAATCTAAGTTTGCGTGTATGGATGACACCTCCAACTCTTCACAGGTAGATTTTAAAGATGAACTTTTTGATAAACATGACTGTGCAGAATGTAATAAATTTCGTGAAAGCATAGATTTAAAATTTGCCAGGTTGTTTGATCACAGTGACAGTCTGGTAAATGATTTGAAATTATGCAATGAAGCTAATAATGTTAAAACAAAATGAAAGTAGTTTTAAAGAAAAACTTGATTTGTTAGGAAAGCAACTTAGGGAAACCGAGGTTGTTGCCTTTAATCAAGAAAATGACATTAAGTTCTATTTATCAACAATAGAGGAAACTAAGAAAGAAAAAGCTATTTTGCAAGTTGAAATTGAATCGTTAAATCAAAAACTTCACAGTCTAGCTAATTCCTCTCATATTGTTTAGAACTTAGTCAAAGAGAGAAACAGTGGGTAAGGGCTTGGTTATAAAGTAGTGCTGCCACCACATACGATCCTTTTGAACACAAAATGTCAAACCATAAATAATAACCCTATCAAGGATCATATGGTGACTACCCCTCTAGTCAGTGGTGCAGATTCCACAGTTAAAACATTGCAATCTGTTACTGAACAGCGGGCATCTAGTTCTGGCACTAAAGATGAGGTTCTCACTGATAATAGGGATGAGAATAGTAATACTACTCTTTGTTGGGTTCAAATGATCATATTTTAAAACCAACTCTTTCTAAAATTGTTCATCATCAAAATCTCAACAAAATGAGCGAAAAAGGAAATCAAAAGGTTAGACCAATTAAATTTGTTAAAGAAGGTGAGAAACCTAAAGTTGAGAAGCAAGAGAACAATTCTAGACCACACTCTCACCCACACAAAAGATCTCCCAGACCAGTTGAAGGGAGATCATGTTATGGTTATGGAGAACAAGGACATATTTCTCCAAAATTGTCCTTACTATCAGACACCAAGAAGAAAAATTGAAATTTTTCATGAAATTAAACCAAGGTTCTCTAAAACAAGATCAAATACCCCTTTGAAATACCAAAGGAAGCACAGACAAGCTACAGGAAAAGCTATGTTAACTGAGGTAACACATAGGGATGAAAGCGAACCAAAGGTTTAGACTGTAAACCAGTCGTCTGTTTATCATAAACAGACCTTACATATAACTGGTTTGTGGCAAGCAAAATCAACAAGTGTGTCTGAGAGTGAGGACAAGATGAAGAAAAATGTGTCTTCATCTTCCAAAGGATAGTGGGTGGAGTTCGTAATGTGTGATGCCTCTAGGAAACCCAAGCCAGTAAAGGCTTGGGTCCCACTCCTGAACTGATCATTTCTGTTTTTGTGCAGGTTGTCCGTTACAGCGCTATCACTAACACATGGATTATTGATAGTAGGGCATCCAGGCACATGATCGGGAATTCTGTCACTCCATTTCAATGTCAAACAAATCAAAGGGGGACATGTATCTTTTGTGGGCAATAAAGGAGGTTATATCACACTCAAGGTGAAGTGGGAAATGAGAAGGTAAAGTTCGATAAAATCAACTATGTTTAACAACTGGAAAACAATTTACTCCCAGTTTCTCAAATCTACGAAAAAGGCTTTAAAGTTGTATTCGATAATAAGAGATGCTACATTCTAAAGAAGGATTATATTATACCTGAAGAGAAAGTTCTAATGTCAGCTTCAATATATAACGACTTGTATGTCTTGGATATGTCAAAAGCCTCCACAACTGAGTCTGCTGCTCAGTGTTTCTTTTCTAAATCCACCGAGAGGGATTCCATTTCTTTGCACAGGAGAATGGGTCATATTAATCCTAGGAAGATGAATGATTTGGTTCAAAATCATCTGGTTGAAGGAGTTACAGTCAAGAACTTTCATCTTCTAGATTTCTATGTAGCATGCAAGAAAGGGAAACAGACCAAGAAATCTCACAAATCTAAGAAAGTTCACTCTATTGAGATTCCACTGAAGCTTTTGCATATGGATCTATTTCGCCCTGTCAGTACTAAAAGCATTGCAGGAGATTGGTAATGTTTTGTGGTGATGGATGATTACTCAAGATTTTCATGGGTGATGTTTCTTAAAACAAAGTCAGAGACGTTTGAGTCATTCAAACAATTGGTTACTACACTGGACTCTCTATATAAGCTGTAAATGAGGAAAATTCATTCAGACAACGACACCGAATTCAAGAATCAGTCGATGGAGGCCTTTTGCCAAGAGAAAGGGATTATTCATCAATTCTCCTCTGCTTATACTCCACAGATGAACGGTGTTGCTGAACGCAAAAATAGAAGCTTGATTGAAACTGCAATTCGAAGTTGCAAATTCAATTCTATAATGAAGCGGTTGCTAATGCATGCTACACTCTCAATCAAGTTTTAGTGGTTAAACATCATGGTAAAACTTCTTATAAGTTGCTCTAAAAGCGTATACCAAATCTGGAGTATCTGGAACCATTTGGAGCTCCTTGCATGTTGTTGAAGAAAACTCAAACTTGGAAGTTTAGTGAGAAGGCAGAGGAAGGCATCTTTCTTGGATACAATATACCAGACAAACAGGTTTACAACAACTCTACTAGTCAAGTTGAAGTGTGGTGCACCATTGATGTTCAAAGATACACCAACCTCCTTCCTGGAAAAGGTCTATCATTCTTCTTTGATTACAATGGATTGTTCAAGTCTTTCAATCTTCCTCCCGCCTATTCCGATGACGAGGTGGCTGCTCAAATGATGTATGATGTTCTGGATACTCCTAATTTAGACTCAAGCACTACTGCTCCAATTGTGGTGCTTCTAGGGCTTCAAAGGAAGATATAGATGTCAGTGATCACTACTCAGATGGTGAGGAGATTGAAAATGAAAATATGAGCAATGACGAATCTGTCAGCCCAGATGAAAGTACACCTGCAAATGATGGTGAATTGGCTGAAACCTCTTGGGCAAATCACCAACCAGTTACAAATGAACCAGTGATTCCAAATCTGGAAAATGAAATAGTCATGCCTACAACTCTAGTGACAAGGATTAGTGTGAATCATCCCCCAGAAAACATCATAGGGGATCTTCTCTCTGGGGTTCAGACAAGAAATCAGCTGTGTACAGCTGATTATGCAGCAGTGATGGAAAAGGGATACATACACGATAGGGCATATAAGTGTTTCGTTTCTCAAGTCGAGCCTAAGTATGTCAGTGATGTCTTGAAAGATGAGGCAAGGGTAAATGCGATGCAACAAGAACTTCTACAATTTATGAAGCTAAGTGTGTGGACACTAGTGGACAGACCCAAGGGTGCAAAGGTAATTGGCACAAAATGGGTTCTTCGTTGCAAGAAAGATGACCAGAGGGTCATTATCAGAAACAAGGCATGGTTAGTAGTTCAAGGGTTCAGACAAGTCAAAGGTGTGGTCTATAATGAGGTATTTGCACCAGTGGCTAGGATGGTGTGACAACCGACCTCTAGGTCATAATTCTAACCCCGATCTACTTGCATCATTACCCATCTTAATAATATTAATGTTGATATCATTTCTATCATTGTCATTAGCAAATTGGTATCATTGTTGCTTTTAGTACCATTTTTGTTATTTCATGTGACTTTTTGTGACAATTTAACTAGATCAAGCTTTAATTTAGGGGAAACTTAGTGATCCAGGAAAGTTAATTAGTTACCCTTGCAATGGAATCAAATCATTATTGAAACAAATAAAAATGTGTGCATACACACATTAATTTTCGGCTAATGCATGCGTGAACATGCACAATACATACCAACTAACTAAAACATATACCATCTAAAATACTACACAAAACTACATAATACCAATTTCCATTTAAAATTTAAAACAAAATTAACCCACTACACTCCAAAACTCACCCCCACCCATTCACCACCCTTCGACACCACCAACATATCCACCACTACCATTTCATTCACCACCACCACAATCCTTTCATTCCTCTCCTATCCCTCTCGGTTTCTCACTACAGAAAACACACATGCACCAGGAAATTCTCTCCATTACCAGCCTTGTTTATCGAAGGACAACCCCATACACATATCGGCCAAGCTTCAACCATCAAGAAGGTGCTATTTCGTGAACATTGGAGGCTTGATTCTTGTGGATTCGACTCCTCCAGTAGTGTTTAAAGATTTCCAGATCTTTGTGTCCATCCACACCCCCCAAATCGTGAACTATACTAAGTGTAAGCATGCACACATCCGAAACAAGTCATAACATGTGTTTTCCTCACTTTTCTCTTAAAAACCTCTCCTTTCTTTTTTGTAGCAGAAACTTTTTTCCATCATCTTGTTCTTGAGGATCTTTTAACCTCACTAAGGTATCTCACATGTTATGTTGGTCCTTCTAAATATGGAACCCCATTTCCACCATGAAAACCCTCTTTTTGGGTGATGTGTGCATCATCTAACCTCCATGTTGTGTAAACCACCAAACCAAAGATTGTAATATGCTTGTTAATGGTTTATACGACTCTTAATAACCATATTTGAAAGTTACAAAAGGTTTTGGTAATGTTTAAACACGAGTTATAACGTTTTACGCATGTGTAATGGACGAAAATGATGTAATCACTATGTTTTCAACTTGTTCTTGAGTTGTATGTTGAAACCGTGAGCTAGGGTTATAATATCAGTAAGTTTTAGATGATATTGGGTGTATTATGAGTTATTAATGGTTGGAAATAATAAAGATATGGAATATTAGGCATCATGGTCATCTTGCAGAACCCGAAAAGTGGTAAAAATTGGATGATATTGGTAAGATTTAACAAATATAAAATTTTATAAGTTCCAGGCCCTAAAAGATATATATCATATTGTTAAAAACTGAACTTGGGGATTTATTGGGTTAAATTGAAATTTTTATTAATTTAATTAACAAAATAGGCCTAAACCGGAAGATTTTAAAGAGAACTTCTAAAAATCGGGTAACAATTCTAAAACCATAGAATTCATGAAATTTAAGTAACTTAGAGACCCCAAGGTGTTAATTTGGTAAAAAGTTTAAAGAAAAATCACCTAAGAATGTTCGGTTTCGGGTAAAAACACGCTATAACGGGTTAAACGTAAAAACGAGGCTTACAACTAAAAGAGACTAAAATTTCATTTTCAACAGATTAGAAACTTATAAAAATGTACTTAAAATTATATTTAATGGCCCAAGACTCAAAAACATGGAAATCCATACTTAACCATTAAAACCCTTCGGTTTTCCGTAACCGGTAACGCAAAACACAAGGATTCTAAACCCGGACCTAAAATATGAAAATTTGGAGTAAACTTACTTAAAATGAGATACTTAACTCCAAGAATATGATATTTTGCCTTAAAAGTTATTAAATGCCAGAAAAACAAACTTTGGGGTAGAAATTGTAAAATTCTAAAACTTAAAGGACCAAACTGTAAATTCTGCCAAACTCCCATAACTGACTCCTTTGAAGCTAATAATCACATGAACAACTTAATTTAACTTGTATCACTAACTTAATGGTGTAAAATCCATATTTTCCTAAGAAACCATGATTTTCTATAAGAGGAAAGTTTTTATACAAGACTTAACAAACCAAAATCAAATTGGGCATTCAACTTCATGGCACATCTAGTACACCTTACCTAAGCATTAGAACCAATAGCTTATCACTTAAATCTTGATGCTACGGTGCTACGCTTGAGACTTTTTCCTGACACATGAAGAATCCTTGCTTGAAACTTAAGGTGAGTTCTAGTGATCCCCCTTTTTACTACTGTTTTTGGGATGAAGCATGCTCTGTTTTAACAGAACTATTTATGTGCTAAACTATGATGGTATATGGTGTGGAATTGTTGTTACCTGCTGATACTTGTGTCACAGTCATTAATTCTTGGGTGAACCGCTTGTTTTATATGGGTAGATCTACTTGGGGAGTCCCCCACACACAGTGCCTTCCGTGATGAACAGGAAGGGTACCACACTGACATCCTACGAGGTCGTTTGTGGCATGTAACAGGTTTTTATAAGATACTATGGTGAACCACCTGGCAGGTATGGTACACTAGTTTAAGGCTCAGTTTTTCCTTCGGGATTAACTGGTATTACTTAATTTTTGAAGATGCCAGCCGGGACTGAGTGCAGGGTTGATTGTGATCTCCCACAACAACGAAAGTATGATTCTTTTAAATTAAAAATGGATTCTACTGAATCCTTTTGTTTTTAAACTTTAAGCACTTGAATTCACCAACTTTTTAGTTGACACAAATTTTCTTTTGAGCATGTTTCAGGTAATCCGTGATGGGAGTCTAGCTGTTATAGAAGACCTTGACCTAGCTCTATGACCCATGGCATTCGCTTGTTATATTTTAAAACATTTGAAACAATTTACATTTGGTATTGATGAAAACAATTTGTACTGATGAATTATGTACTTGTGTTGGGGGCTAGACCTATTTCTAGTCCGGTTTATCTTTAAACATTAATGCCATGTGATGTCTCTCATATTGTGCTCTTATGATGGTTTATTTCTGCTGCCATATGTTGTTGCTAGTCTGTGACATCCACCCTACCTTGCTCCGGGGTGTGACAGATTGGTATCAGAGCCAAAGGTTATAGAGAAGTCGGGAATACCATAGTAGACCCTAGGCTACAACCCAGATGCCTTAGGACTGTCCTTGTGGGAAAGTGTTAGGTTGATCGGGTTGGGTAAATTGATGATTACACTTGATCAATGTAATCATGAATTTACCAGACGCGTAATTTCCAGCATGGACTTTTAGGTAATGATTGGACCTTCTCTGTTTGAAACTTATGATTCCTGAAATTTTTTTTAAGTGGTCTAAGGGTTTTCCTAGGATAAACTACCTAGCATGTTATTATTTGAAGAAGCTACTGATTTATGATACTATTGCTTATTGATACCTCTTGTTATGGATACTATTGGAATATATGATACTATTGCCATTACTACTACTATAAGTACTATTATTATTACAATCATGAGATATGAGAAACCAAATCACTCATGATATCTCTTGCAGGACACCAAGACTATGGCTGACAAATGAAAGGCACCAACATACCCAACTGATGGTACCGCACCAACTAGGAGCCTTAAGAAGGCGATGCCACGGACGGAGTATGAGGAATACCTAAGGAGATGTGGACATCCTTGCTGGATATCCGTTACATCTAACAACACTAAGCAGTCGGAAGACTCTTCCTCGACATCCCCTTCCAGGAGCCGCACGCGCTCCTACTCACCACATGTCACAGCTCCTACCCACTCACCTATCCCACCCATCGGGGATAGGGGTGCACGTGTTATCACCCGCCCACGCAAGAGTGAGAGGCAAGGACCCTTAGTCTCCTTTAGGATGCCACCTCCTCCTTGACCACCTGTTAGGACATCGATACCTGCGCCACCGCCATTTGACCCACTTCAACACCACCCACATGACAAGCACTGGATGCCACCTAG
>BJCO01365998.1:0-10351 GCA_018326465.1 Flaveria floridana
CTGTTCAATTCCATTCTCCGCCCTCAATTTAATCACAGAGACCATTCAATTCCATCGGTTTCAATCCCAGGTGACTTCCGTGTATATAATCTATTGCGCCGATCATATTCTTTATCTTCTTCATACCAGTTGCCAAATAGTTGCAATGGCAGCTACGATGGTGGTGGGTGTGGTGTCACAGAAGGTATCATCGGTGGATCGACAAGGACGGTGGTGGCGGTGAGAGTATCTTGATTGGCATATTGATGCTTGTGTTATATTCGGATTACCCTATACTGTTGTTCTTTCGAATTACCATATGGAGTAGGTTGAGGAGGTCTGTGTAGTCTGTGGTTGTGGTCATAAATGTATTTAAAAGTGTTGTATACCAGGTGTTTGATTAATTGCTCCCTTTATAATATTATTGTTTCAGGCGATTGTCTTTAAGTTTTTCTATTTGCATGATTTGAGCATTTTGAAATGTTTGAATTGTGATGAAATGTTGGTTTGCAATGTATGGTCTAGGTTGCATCTGTATGCTTTTCCAAAATTTAAGAATGTTGAATTGTATTAATGAACTCTTTTTGGTTTATTGGATTCCCTTCTCCTAGGAGAGGTAATATCAAAAGTTTCATGTGTTAATGTACTATGTTTTCTTTTAGATACATGCTAAGATTGTTGTTTGATAATTGCAGTGGGAGGATCGAATGGAGATAGGGATTTTCACTATTATGTTATTGCATGTGAAACTATGGTAGTCATTAGTTTCTTCTTTTTTATGAATCTTTCAAGAAACTAACATGTGCTATTGTCTCTTATTTAATAGCATACAACTTGTGATATGTTACACGTGAATCCATGTGAAATGGCTTTATTGCTCAACTAAACAAAGGTCATCACCTCAAGAAACAACCGACTGAGTATCAAATATATAAGGTGTTGCAGGCCTTATTTGAGAACAAGTTCAACTTCACCAAAGTTACGCGAGGATGCGCTCTTCCAGTTTGAACCAAGTGAAGATGGTGAAGTGCGGTAATACGATACTACCCAAATGCTCCCATTGATGCTGAAAATTTAGCAAATGTTTTTTGCTATCAATTGTGTTGTCTTTCTCTATTTCATTGTCTATTGTTATATCTTACATAAATGAAGATCTTATGGAAACATATCACATACATAGAGGTTGAAACTCACGCGAATTCTATTGTGAATTCATACAACCTCCCAATTTCATTATATTAGAAGATTAAGATTATTGGTGTACTCATATTCTTTTATTCATAATGGGCTATTTGTATTCCTATATGTAGTCTTACGTAATGTGATCACTAATTATTCTTTAGTTCATTCTATAGGCCATTATATAGGAATACAAGTTGACCCATTATTAGGTAAGTGGGCGTAAACTTTATCTCCCAGTGTCTTGCAGATTTCTTCCTCATCTATTATTATTTTTTAACTTGATACCCTTATGTGCATCATATTGTTGAATTTTTATAACATATATATAGGGATAGAAAACTTTGTGCTGGAAGATGGCAGAAGGCAAATTGGTGTTCTTTGTTCCATATGAAACGTTAAATATTCTATTTTTTATTTGCAATTTGGTGCTGCTAACATGATAATATTAATATTATATTCTATGTTATTACACAAGATGAATAGATAATATTTATTTAGTTAGTTAGCTTTTAACTTAATTAGTTTTATCTTTTAGGCCTAGAAATACAAGTCGTCGCCATCGCATTGCATGACTTTTTGATGTTGGTGTTGCATTAGTATTTAAATCAGAACCTTTATCAACGTTACATTTTAAGTAATTGGCTTAATCTCAAAAGTTAAAAAATACTATGTCTTGGAATGTAGAGAATCGGAATTTTTTTTCAAATAGTTTGAATTCTCTGCAAATTATATTTAAAAAAAGAAGATATAACCTTGATTTTAACTTTAACTGGGCATCAATCATGATCTAATTTATTTAACTTTTACAAATACGACAATCATGATCTAATTTATTTAACTTTTACAAATGGGGAGGACGAAAGATACACCAGTTTTTGGACATTTTACACCACCTGTCATGTTCAAACAGTGTTCGACAAGTGGACTTGGCTACTAAAGACGACAATTTGCCATGCCTTAAACAGGCTATTTGCCTTAAACAGGCATATTTCAATATTTTTTATCTTTGTTGTACTTTATAATATATATATATTACATACCTATATATAATTAATTACAATATATACTTATATATTTTAGTTTATTTTTGTTATGCTAACCAGCATAAAAACAAAAATGATGTATTAATTCAGATGGTGTAGGAAATATAGAACCCTTTGATTTGATTGAGAGCTCTAAACGACCGTTTACCAACCATACACCCAAAAATGCATGGCAAATTGTCGTCTTTAGTAGCCAAGTCCACTTGTCGAACACTGTTTGAACATGACAGGTGGTGTAAAATGTCCAAAAACTGGTGTATCTTTCGTCCTCCCCAAACAAAAATGATGTATTAATTCAGATGGTGTAGGAAATATAGAACCCTTTACAAGGGTTTTTACAAATACGACAATTTGATATGGGTGAAGCAAGAAAGAGGGGCAACGCGCAGGTATAATTACTAGTAATATATATTATATCCGTCAATCCTCATCTTCCCCACCACATCCGAGATGTTTCTCTCCACCATGGATACTCCGGCTGCCGATCCACAACCTAAATCCACACTCGTCAGCTTCTTCTCCTACCTCTCTTCCACACTACCAGCAACAGCAATACGCGGTGCTCTCGTCCCCCCTCTCCGTCACCTATGGCATCACTACCACCCCCAACCACCATCCTCCCAACAACACGTCGCCATGCCTCCTCCTCCACTCACCTTCATCATCACCCTCCTCCTAGCCTTCACAGGTATCAAGTCACAGGGCCAATCGGACTTCCCTTTCATCACACATCCTCTTCTCGTTAGGTTTTCCATCAACAGTCTCGTCATCTACGGTTTGTCCTACGCCGCTGAGCTTGTTGCTTCACCTCTCGATCGGACGTCGGTTTTTGTCACTATCGCTCGATTGGGGAAAGTATGTTCGTTGTGCGTTTTGGTCACGTCCTTGGCTTGTTTGTTCTATTTCTGATGCTTATTATACGCTTGCAAGATGTTAGTTGTTAAGTTCCTCTGTTAGTGATGTCGTTAATAATGCTTGCAAGAGGTTACGTCGATGATGTTTTGTTTTTCTGGTTCTTTCACAAGGCCAGAGTTACTTCACACTGTCAGTTCTGTTGTTTGGATCTATATACTGTTCTAGGGCGTATAATGTTACATTTGATTTTGTGGATTGTCTTGTGGCTTCACTTGTTCGTTGTTTGGATGATGGTTATGGCTTGTCGTGACAAGAAAGTATAAGAATTTGAGTGATGTGTGTGTACAAGTGAACTATGTGCCTCTTTGAACCATTGATTTACTTGAGTTGATGTTGATTTGGGAGTTAAAGTGGGAAGTTATGCTATATCTTCTCTTTGATGATGGGTGTATACGCTTTAGAGTTTAGTTGTTCCCCCTTTTTGGGCTATTTGGGAGTGTTCTGCTTGCATATTTACTTTCATCGGGACAAATAGCCAATGATGTTGTTATCTTGTTTTTAGGTTTCTTTTGTGGATCTTTTATTTCATAGTTATTAGATTTTCTTTGAGTTGTGGAAATTGAAACATCCCCCTTTAATTCACCTTGGTTGTGGTTGCAAACCATGGACCCATATAAGATCTTGGCAGTGAATCTTTAATTACTTCCCATCATAGTTTTAGTTGTTCTGAGGTTATTTAGACGAGTATACTATTTCATGCTTAGATGGTACACATTTAATGTATGAGGTGACATGAGATCTTGTACATAGCCTTGAGGCTTGCTTGGGCTATATTTGACGTATAAGTGCTATATTTTCTCTCTGTTTAGACAATACCCTCAAATTATCAATTTGGAATTTGGGATTTTATTCATGATCTCTCCTGTTAACTGGTTTTATGTATGCAAGTTGATACTTGTTCTCTTTTTTCTATATGTTGTTGCCACCAAAGTGGCTAAGTTTGTTCGTTACATTCATTCCTCATTCCTTCTATTATTCATACTGTTTTGTTTCTAACATACTATTTCTTTCTTTCTTTTTTTGTCTATTGTAGTTTAGAAGAACGGGGCATTAAATTTTTTTTAAAAATTGACACCACAACCACTATCAAGGCCATGACTACGGTCCGTATGGGTGAGTCCATCCTTCTGCAGAATCTTTGATTGATCACTGATGCTAAACAAGGTGCACAGGTGGTGTTTTTCTGTTGAGATGGTGCCACTTTTTAGAGGGTGTATACGTGAATGCTTATATGCATCAGGTTTCTGCTGATGATGTGTATGGTTAAAGAATGTGATTTGAGTTGCTAACTTCAAATGTAAAAGTTAATGATCAACAGAGTAGTGCTGTTTTATTGGTACCATTCATGCAGATTGTTTCTTTAAATGATCAGTTGCTTAACTCTTTGCTTTTTGTCAAATAACCCTTTTTTTATACAAAATATCGTGCTTAGAACTTTTACCTCATTTTTCCATAATGATGCATCCTATTCCAAACATAACACAAACTGCTATTATAATTGTGCTTATGATGACTTAGTTTATGTAGCAGATCCAGCATTTCTGCTACAACTTCCAGGACACCTACCAATTTTTGATGATTGGTTGGTAGGGAAAGATGATTTTCAGGTATAGCTTAGATTCTTGGTGTGATCTTTGGCAACTATGCTCTATTTATGATGTTTAACCTTCCATTCCTAACATATATTGTTCTTATTTTGCCCTTCTATAACTTCATATCTCTGGTAACTTAGTTTTTTTGTCTGCTGAAAAGTTTCTATAAAAATATTGATGGTAATATAACATTACTTCATGACAAATATGATCCTGGTCTAACTTTTGTACATAAACAACAGAAAAGGCTGCTGTTGTGTTTTAGGTAGTTCTATAGATCTAATGAAATTATTAAGTGCAAGTTGGTATATCAAGACACTTAAAAACCCAAACGCTAAACATAACTAATTGAAGGGAATACTGTGAAGAATGATAGCTTAAACTACCAAATTTATTGGTATGGGTATATATTCACTTTTTCTCTCTTCTTAGAGGAGTGAAAATTCATGTTCTAAGACTTTAGGACTTAGGAGTGATACAATATAATTCAGAACCCAATATAGTTCAATTCTATTAAGTTTTAGGAAAGATTTAATATGCCTCATATGACATATATGGTAATTGGTATGTCAAGACACATTTAAAAACCCTAACGCACCCAATGGTAACCATAACTAATCGAAGTGAATGCTATGAAGAAGAGATAGCTTAAAATACCAGGTTTATTGGTGTGGGTATATTTACTTTATCTCTTTTTTTAAGGAGTGAAAGTTCATGTTTTGACACTCTCAGGACCCAATGTAGTTCAATTCTATCAACTTTTAGGAGAAAATTAATATGCATCATATTGACAAATTTGGTGATTGTTAATTTAATTTACTTTTCTTTATAATTTGCCCTTCATCCTTCATTGTAAAGGTAGATGGGTAATCTTGGTTGTTAAAAGATCCACCTTATTTTGAGCCTTACACAAAGTAGCTTGTTTTTGTGGAGTTTATTTTTTAAAATTAAAGCTAAAACTTATTTTTCTCAATGATAGCTGATTTGGTCAAAAACATAAGTTGTTTGCTTTCAGTATCTATTAAAAGCGGTGTGTTAAAGTAGTTTTACAATTATACCTTTTCTATCGGTACATATCTCACCTGATAACTCGTTTCCATGTATGCAAGCTGATACTTGTTCTCTTTTTTCTATATGTTCTTGCCACAAAAGTGAATAAGTTTGTATGTTACGTTCTTTCCATTTTTATTCATATTGTTTTGTTTCTAATATAACCTTTCTTTTCTTATTCTATTGTAATTCGGAAGCACGGGGCATTAGGAATTTGAAAATTGATATCACAACCACTAACCATAACTACAGTCCACATGGGTGAGTCCATCCTTCTGCAGAATCTTTGATTGATCACTGATGCTTAACAAGTTTCACATGCGGTGCTTTTCTATTGAGATGTGCCACTTTTTAGAGGGTGTATGCCTAAATGCTTATTTGTATGAGGTTTATCTGGTGATGATGTGTATGGCTAAAAGATTGTGGTTTGAGTTGCTAACTCGAAATGTAAAAAGTTAATAAATCGACAGAGCAGTTGTGCTAAATTCGCACAAAACACCCAGACTGTTTGTTTTTAGTCAAATAACACTTGCATTCATATATATTAGTGTGCTTAAGACTTTTACTGTATTTCTCCATAGTGACACAGTCAAACCTTTTTAAGGATTACTTGTCCGGATTTTGGAAATGCAGACATGATTTTTAAACCGTTAAGCTCTATGCTGAATTTTGATCGCCTCCTATCTCTGTACCACATGACGATGCATGTTATTCTACACTTTCATTATTCTTATCTGTTCATTTGTGACTATAACCATGGATTCTATCATCTAATTTTATGTATCTTTTATTCCCTTTTCTCTTGGCTAACATAAAAAACTCCTGCCAAACGTGGAGATGGATCATGAAAACCTTAATAGTATTATCGGTTTGTGTTCTGTCTGTGAAGACACTGAAAGTTCTTAAGTGTAGTTAAAAGATATATGAAAAGATATTGCTGTGTGACTGTGTGTCCACTATATCTAAATGGTCTGTGTTCAGGGGCCTAAAGTAGCTTGTTTTTTCGAATCTTTTCTTATAAAAAAATTAAAGGTAAAGCTTATTTTTTCTTAATCTAAGCTTATAGTCTTGTTATGCATCTGCAACAGAAATGACTAGTTCGGTTTTGGAAGGCAGCCCAGCCATGACTGGTAACATAGAACTTGATTTCTGCAAAATCAAGGAGGCAAAATGGTATGATCAAAAGACCAACAATCTAAAGTATTCCGAAGCAACTTTGATAAGGAACCAATGGTAAGTACACGGGCAGGGGCATGGTACACTTGAACTTCAAACTTGGAGAGCAGGAGGCAAAATGGTATGATTGCAACGATGGTGAGGCCAAATTGAATAAATGAATTCGCCAGAGCGGAATTCGCCAACAAACCCTTTGCATAGTTCATATTCTTCCTTTGAAGCCAGAGGCAAAAACTTTGTGTTCATATAAGACCTGCAAAAAACTGTCTTTTATGCAGCCATACAATTACTTGAAAAGAATGTTAGATGTTAAATACTAGTGATGAGGTGTGCATGGTGACCCATATCAGGCTATCCTTTCTTGAGCAAAGATTAGATCATCCATGTAGCTATAATTGAAACTTGAAAAAGCTGGTGTATTCATTTTTCTGGCTGTAGCTAACTAGTAAATTTAAGAGAGCCAGTGTAACAGTCCAGTAAAGTTGTTCATAAGTACACAATCCTTAAACACAAGTTATCACATGATATAGACAGAAAGCTTTTAACAAGATAATTTGGTTCTCTGTTTCTAATGCATATAAAGAAAGCTACAATACCCCTTCACCTTTGGTCTTATATGGGCTCACAACAAAACTTAAGATTAAAAGGATTATAATCCATTGATCTTAATTCTTATATAAAGGTTTTTTCATAAATTCAAAAGCTCAATCGAAATTACTTGGTCTATGAGTGTTTCAAACTCTCTTTGTAACTCACTAGATGCGCCAAAAAACTGAGAGATGATCTATACAAACAAGATATGCAGCAGCAAGAAGGAAAAAGATTGCTTATAAATTTAAGCCTCCCATTTATCCTCTCATCTTTGTTTCTCTCACACACACCTCAGTATTTACGTATCAACACTCGTCTCCAAGAACATGTTTGTTTTATCTTATTGTTGGTCTTCCACTCTTCCCACACGCCCTCTACTTTTAAATAAATTGTGATAAGGTATTAGGATTTTTGTATTTATCGGTAATGTAGCACCATGACATCATTTACAATTGCTGATTTAACAATGTCTGTATATGTAACCTGTACTCTTAGTATCCAATTACCCTGCTTACTCGAGATTGGTCAAGTATAAAACCTTAAATGTAAGTTTATATAAATCTGCAAAGATTTACATTTGATAGGAAGAGAAGTGATGGTGGACATGCCCCATTGTAAACACTAACACTTGAGCCGCTGGATATTTGAAAACTAAATAGCACCACTCAATGTGAATTAAACTAAAACCAGCTACAAGGCATAACTATTGGGTGGTATAGTTTTAGCTTGATTTAAGCCTAGCTAAACAAGCGAGTCAGGGCCGGTAACGGATAAAACTGATCAGAAAGAACTTTTATATGTGCAAAGAAAGACTACACCTAATTTGAGTACATGGTTCTAAAAGGCGCCCCTAAGCGCCAGACCTTTTAAACTCAAGGATTTGAAAAGTGATTGCCATGTTAATTGCAGGTCAAGAATAAAATAACTCATAATTTGAGCAAGATTGTATATGACTAGAGTACCAGATAACTAGTTTTAGCTTCAGTTTGACAAGTGTACATTTATTTTTTCCAGATAATCAGAACTTAATCACATACACATACACCATACCCTAATTTTGCACCAACATTCATACACTCCTAAAGTCCACCAGAATCAAAGCTTTCAATACACTTATTCAAGCCTAGATCATTAGATCTACACCGCTAAATCAACAATTCAACATCAAACAACTATCACCAACATTCACTGATAACACATCCAAAATCACAGCAACTCAAGCAATCAATCCGATTAACACAAAATCATCATGTTAGATCCATAAAAGTCACTCAAAAGTCAAATCCGATAAAACTGTGAGTTAACTTAGAAATCGAATCATGAATTCTAATAAAAATAAGCATTTACCGAAGTTTTTGCCGACGATACAGTGCCAAGTAGGACCGTGATTCTTATCAAACTGCTTCTTAATCTGCTCCGCAACATCCTTCTCCACACTACTACTCTCAAACGCCTGTAAAAACTCAACCGAACTCCGATTCAACAGAATTTCACAAAACTGAAGTAAGTAAACAATTATGGACAGTGAGATCACGGATTCAAGGCGTCGGAACAAACAAAATTCATATTAAACAGATGAAGGCGGATTGATTACCGAAATGGCGATGTTTACAGCTTCATTTTGCATTTCTTCCTTCATATCGGCGCTTTTGATCACGACTTTTTTGCTGCCGGAGGTGGAGGTTGACGGCGGCGATGCGGCGTTTTTTCGATCATTCGCCGGAGATGTGACGCCGGAGGGAGGCTTCTTCACGTCTTCGCTCATCTCTATGAAGTTCAGTGCGGTGAGTGGGATAATTTTCAATAATTTGGGAGAGCTTTTTTCCGTATATGGGAAGTCTTTATGAATGGTTAATCGACCAAAATGTAACAGTATATCGTACGATTGAAAGAAAAAACAAATGCCTATCCGGTGATTGATTAAGGGCTAAATCGGTTCGTAATTTGATGTACATACGTTTGTCGTACATTTTTCTCACGCTTTGATGCAGGCGGAAGCAAAAAATAACAGTTGAACACGCTTTGATGCAGGCGGAAGCAAAAAATAACAGTTGAACATGTTGATTTACAAAGAATGCTAGGAACAACTTTTATAATTATCGTTGATTCATGAATAATACCGACGACCAAGGAGAAAATTATTTTTTTCATAAACTGCAAAAATCTCTATATCCCCATGAATATAAAACAGAAGTCAAAAATCGAATGATGCTCAAAACATAAACGCATCAAAAAGGGGGACACAAACAAAGTCCAACAAAAATTACAAAATGAGACAAAATGTTAAAAAAACTCATAGAATAAGCCGCACCATGCTTTAACTTGTTACCTCGAAATACAAAGCAATAATTTGAGTTTAGGTGTGATTCATGGGTGAAACAATTGAGCGTATGAGGTTTAATGTTGAGATTGATGATGAAAAAAAACGTGAGTGAAAAAAATAACTTAGATTAAGAATAATGTGAGGTTGAGCATTCGGTTTCTTTGTCTTTGTTCGCTCCACGCTCTCAAGAGGATGAAGACGACAGCTTGTTATTGGTATTTTTTGAAAAGCGTAGAGAATGGAGAAGAGTATGATGTATGAAATAAGTTTAAATGTTTTTGTATTTATTGGTTAAAAAATGAATTGTTGTTTTTTTGAATAAAATCATTAAACGGTTAAAAAGGCTTTTATTTTTATTTTTAATTTTAAATTGTAATAGCCGCATCATTACCGATCCACGGCGTGGCGGTGTACACCGCTCTACCGAGCGTGAGTCTCCTACCACCCTGAGGCGATCTAAGTATTTATTCCTTCAGGTTTAGTTTTTCTTGTTCTAGAAA
>BJCO01366006.1:0-18702 GCA_018326465.1 Flaveria floridana
CCAAATTTCATCTTTAATTTCACTAAAAGATTCATCAATCAAAACCAAACCCATTATTATTCATCAGATTCATATCACAATCACATAAAAAAGATCATATTTTGCCCCAATTTCAACATCTTTTTTCGTTGTAGAAAGATTAGCCGGCCGGCGGTTCATCCGTCAGTTCATTCATCAGATTGTATTTTTTATGTTCTTGCTGGTTTCTATGGCGTTGTTGCAATTGTTGCTCTGGTGAGTTTGTGATTAGTTTTGTTTTTGGTAATCTGTTGGTTTGGGTTGGGTCGGTCGAGCAAGAAGGGGGTCGGTCGTGAGGTGCCAGCGAAGAGGTGACCGCCGATTAGGTGGCCGGCGATGGATGGCGGTCGGTCGAGTAGATGGGTCGGTCGGTCGAGTAGACGGTGGAGTGGCGTCGGTGGGGAGTGGCGACGGGGGGAGGGTACGGGAGCAGACCAGAAATGTGGGGTGTGGGTATTTGGGGGTTTAGGGTTGAAATGTAAAGAAGAGGTGAGAAGATTTCTGAAGACTTTAGTCCATCTCTTTTTGGAGAAGATGTCACGCAGACCTTTTTTAATGAAAAGTCTTCAAAAAAACAAACACTCTGCAGACCAGAAACATCTGTCCGCCTCTTTTTGACGCAGACAAAAGAGCTTCAGAAGCTCTTTTTCAGAAAAACAAACACCACCTTAGTTAATTTGCCTTAAACGATTTGGCACTTTGAGTTATTATATGTGGATTCATGTTATTATATGTGGTTGCTAACACCGTCTTTTTCTCGCCGTGGAGGGAGCCTAACGGCTCTTTGCAACTGGGGATGCCGTGAAACGGCCAAATGGCGCGACGTGAGAGACTGGCGACGGTGTTTCCGTGCGGCGCCTGGTCTCGCCGTGAGCTTACCGCGTTAGTGCCCCCACCCTAAGGGTATTATTACTCATGGATTTGCAATCCGCAAGATCACTCACCTTTGCATTCTGATAAATTCATGTTAAATTTAATTAACCATAGAATAACTCATGAGGAGGAGAGGATTAGATCAGTCATCTAGGGTATCCTTTCAAACAAAAATGAAACGAAGAGTAAATCAAAAGAGCGTAAAAGAACAAAACAAATATCTTCATTTCAGTTTATATTACTTCATCTTATATATTTAATTTATTTTAGATTTGTGTATTTCTTTTTAATATACAATATTAAAAAGAAAATGACCAAACCGAAAATTAAAGAATTACTAAAAACAAATTATAAGCTATAAACAAAGAAAACCTTAAAAGCAACAAAAAGTAACAATTAAAAATTACATAATCTTAGTTAAACAGAAAAGGAGTATTTGTCAAAAAGTATAACAATTACAAGTTGTCTAAAAAATAAAGTTTCAAGGAAAACAATCCTTTTATATCTCATATGACTCACCCTTCTAGAAGACACTTTTTTGCGATTGATTTGATAAAGAAACAATTAAGTATTCTAATTCTCTTGGTGACGATTACATCCTTTTTTAAATTAATATTAATAATCCGTAAATCATTATTGACAAAGCGACAAGGACAGCCATGTGAAATGGAAGTAGGTCTACATTAGTTGTTTTATTAGATTATTAAAAAAAATCATGTATCAAGTATTTAATTATTTATGCTATGAGTGTTTATAAATAATTAAAGACCAAAGAAATCGTATAATCTAAAAAGGTAAACTCATTTAAAAGTATATATGGTTCAACACATGATTCATGATTTAAAAAACTGGTTTCAATAGTTCAACTTATGCCTTAGAACATTTATGTTAACTTCTCAAGCTTTAAGTTTTAAATATGCAATTATAAATGTTTAATATCTATAAACTAACTAATGAGCTTAAATTGATTAACGTAACTAATGATTTTTAAGAAAATAGTAATTAAACCGTTTAACCGAACTATGTTTTCTAGTCCGACTAACCTAACCTATGATATTAAATGACTCAACATAAAACAAGACAATTTTAAACATATTTAGGTCAGTGTTGATGTCTTTAAACGTTCACTTATTCAACTGATCAACTTACAAAATCAATCCCCGGCAACCAATCAATCTAAAATCCTTCATCTGATCATCCTGTCATGATTGGCACCCGCGGACGCACCTTGGTCTCATCTGGACGACTGGTCCCTCGATCCAAGCTGGACGATTGGGCCGACCCGACACATCACAATATCACATCACATTCACCATATAAATAAGGTGGACCAATGTGACCTCAGTCAACCAGGGCCAACCCACAGACCATCTCACCACATGTCCACACTACAATTAGGACCATGCTCATCTTCACATGGGGACCAACTATTTCTATCATGTCAACATTTTATAGTTACATTACACGTATTACATTATTTTCTTTTCAATATATCAAAATAATCGAATTTATCCAAATGTGTAATTTAATTATATTTTGATGATCCTGTCCTTAAGATCTCTTATCTAAATATCAATCACTTATATGATCCTTTTACTGTTGTTTGATTGGGAAATATAGATATAACTTATTCAAGACTAAAAGCACTTTAATTACAGATAATTTATTTTTTACATAAATATGAGTACTTATATTGATACAATACAATGTAATATTCTTATTAACTTTCAGTTACATAATTAAATATCGTTCAATGTTTTTCTACGAATGATGGAGAAAACAACTTAACGGCGTTATTCCCTTTCCTCTTTTCGATTGCTCAAAACAAAACACCATATTTTAGCCATGTACCACTTAACGGAGTTATTGATCGCCCCGTACAATTGCCAACACCTGCAAAAAGTTGATATCTTTAAAAGTAGGGAAAACTTTACAATATAGTAAGGAAGTTTTAAAAGTATTCCGATTATGTCATTCGTATTTTTATTTGTTCTAATCATGTCACTAATATTTGTATTTGTTCTAATCAGGCCACTAAAGTTTTAAGAGGGTTCCAATTATGCCACTCATATATATATTTTTTAATTTTTTTAAATAATTCATTTATTATAAATATTGTTAATTTTTTAAGTATTTCAATTTTTTAAACATATTTTGGAATTTATGAATAACGTAAGTAGAACAATCCTGAAACTTTAGTGACTTAATTGTAACAAAAAAAAATTTAGTGTTAGAACAAAAAAATATGAGTGACCTAATTAAAACAATATTAAAACTATACTATTTCACAAAATTATCCCTTAATAATATTCAAATAAAAAGACCCACTTCATTTTATAATTTATAATAAATAAATAAATAAAAGGGATCAATTTGCATTCAAGATAACATAAGAAGTTATAGATAGTTGAGATTATGCTGTCATAACTGCAAATCACACAAACCATAAACAGACCTACCTGACCGATCTTAAGGCAGTGGCTCGAGTCGTTATTTAGACATGCCAATGCGGCTCGAGCCATATAAGCTATGTGAGGATCACTGGGCTCGGTTAACCTTGGGTCCAACAACGCGTTTAGCAAATTCTTCTCCAGAAGCGGCAAGGCCTGAGTTCAAACAAGGCATACTGAATAACCATTAGGTTTGAAAGCGGCTTGGTCAGGTTTTGTTGTTGCTTGAACTGCAAACAGATCAACCTACAGGTCTAGTTGGCTAACGGGTCAAAACAAGTAGTTTTATGTACAATAATACAAGTCAGTAAAGTTTAATCTAAAATATACTTTTGTACAAAAGCTTAGCTTTTTATAAATAATTAGAGTCAGAAATATTATATTATTTTTTTAACGAAAATAATAATGATATATTTGAATAAAGTAATTTATGAGGTTTGCTGCCCTTTTTTAACCATTTGACCCATTAGTTATAAGCGATTTTCTATTTTACTGTAGTGATCCCTTTGAGATAATACACCCAGTTGGTTCAATTATATGTAAACGGGTCGAAATTACCACTCTAATCATGGAGACGGAAGCCTTACCCAATCAACGAGGCATTGACCATCTTTCTCGAACAATCGGTTACTCTGTCCCGATATGAGCTCTAACAAGATGACCCCATAATCTTTTATATCAGCTCTAAGATGTTCGTTTATGTCGGTATCCATGCCTCTTGATCACCAAAAACACATTTCTCATTAGTTTGTTATCCAAAACAGCATATGATATGAGAAATTGCAAAATATTTTGTTCAAAGTCAATCTTACTTCGCTGATAGAGGCTTGTTCATAGGATCATCCTCGAGCTTCAACTGCTTTATTGTTGTGTTGTATATACAAAGCTATGATATCATCATCAAAGATACAAATTTCAGTAGACCAATCCCTATGCAATAAAAGAAGCATTTTTTATGCAAAAAATCTTTTAAATCACTTTATGCAAATGATTACATTATTAGCACACTAATTACTTATTTAAAAATTAAAATAAATTTGGATGAAAAGTGTTTTGGGTCAACCTAATCGATGCATAAAAAAATTACCTTTTAAAATTATTACAAACGCAATCAACCCGCCCATTTGCCACCTATAAAGAAAGCAAAACAAACACAGGCCTTACCGTTGCAAAAGAGCTACCACCAAGTCCGATGTGAGATGAACAAAGGGATAAATTTGCAATCGAGCCATCTGCAAACTCCTCGTGAAGGTACTGAATGCCTGCACCTATCTCTATAGCAATAGCCCACCTTGTTTCCCACAAAAGGTTTGTTGCCGCCTGATCACCTACAAAATTTACCATCCTTTTTCAGGTACAATTTCGCCCGTTTACTTCTTAAAAGGTCAGCGTGGTTTATATATTATTTCTAACGTGTCAAACATGTAAAATAAAAAGAATTAGGTTAGAACAAAATGGAGGAAATGGGTTGAACAGGTGCATATCTTCTGAAGTGAATTATTAATGCATACAACCTTCTAACCCATATTTCTTACTGATATAATATAGTTTCTATAATCATTATACGACGGTTATAATTTATATTAACTTTACGATAAAAACTGTTTTGGGTCAACCCAACCCCACCTGTTTCTCCACCCTAAAAAAATGACATGTTTTCCTGTAACGCAAAACGCCAACTTTGCTGCTATAAGCAGGTCTACAAGAAGAGACTTACACAACAAACACGCTTCAAGTGAACCTTTGGGACATTCAGAGATGATGAAGACCGAATCACTAGCACGACAGTAGCCAGTTAAACTAATGATATTTCTATGGCGAACACAAGACGCAATTTTGAGTAGAGAATCCGCTTGATCATCTGCAGGAAAACCCATGACAAAAACTTGAGATTCTCCAAAAACACCTCCGTAGACTACCGAATTACGACCCTTAAGGATGACATTGTTAAATCCATTTGTTATTTCTTCTATTTCTCCAAGAGTGAAAGCTCTTTGGAACCCTGTTTGCCATGACAAGAGGCATGAAGAAGGGGATGTTGGAGCTTCTTTTGGTGAATGTGGTTCTTCAATTAAGTCAATCGCGGTCAAAGCATGGTCATCGATTTTTCTACAAACAATTTGCCATTCTTCACCCTCGGGACCTGTGATCTTTGATGGGATTAAGGTTGCTACGCCTTTTGTCTTCAACAAAGCCACGTGACAATCTACATGCTTGTGTATATATTCTTTATCTTTCTTGAAGTATCTGTGAATCCAAAAACAAATCCTTTTAAAAGAAAATCTTGGAGTATTAAAAGATATTCAAGAAACTGAAGTGTGAAGTACCCATCTAACACAATCCATCGAGGATCATGCTTTTGTGCTTCTTCGATAGCTATATTCTTGGATTCTAACCCTGCCGCCAGTCTTATATCTAATTTCACCTGCATGGAAGAAGATTTCATTCCCATTAGGATAGCTGTTCAAAACTAAAGGTGAATTTTTTTTATCTAATTACTTATGGGAATTGATTTGTACATCACTAAACTTGTTACGTGTGTTATGGTACCATGTGCTTCATTTTGTACCTTTTAATGCACACGTCAATTTTAGTGGTGTACAAATCAACTTCCTTTAGTTATAAATGGATTAATTTGGGTTATTTTTTTCATCAAAGGATTCAAATTTAAAAATATGTTAGCTAAAAGGGGAACGGGTCAAAATAGTTAAGTGTAAAGTCTATCTTAGCGCAAACAATCTCCTAAGTTGTTTTATTCAAAGATCAAGATTATTTTTATTGTGATCTAGATTATTTTTATTGAAACAATATTATTAAAATTTATCATAATTATAACAATATTATTAAAATAATCATAATTAACTTATTTCAACCCTGCCATGTTTTGACCCGTTGATCAAAATACCAGCCCATCTTGCCACCTCTACTTAAAATTAGTAAAGTCAAATCTGAAAGGCAAAAAGACAAACCTCTCTCTTCTTACAATGGTGGTAGTATGGCTCCAGAAATTTTTGGTATTCTCTCTTCTTTCTCTCTATCTCCTTTTGGAGTTCTGATGGTGTCATTTCGCCATTTGAGAACTCGAGTTTTATATCTGATTTATAGTTCATGCATGCCTCGTGAGTACTTCTATCGACAAGTCAAAAAATGTTGCCAGTTTACATTCCACAAACAGGGTTTGCATCTTTGATAGATGATGACATGCCCATAAAACAGATTATAGTCTTACACAAAATTTCTATCATACCATTTATGTAAAATTTCAACTCTACTTTAGATTTCTATAATGAAAAACACACTAGATACAATATTTCTTTCATCTCTAAATCCAAGTGAGGTCAAGGTATGTTTTTTTTTATGATCATTAGAGCCAAGTAGGAAAAACTCATAGGGCCCACCAATGCCCTACAAAATCAGTTGAACCACATGAAACTTAGCTTAGGTTAGGCGAGTGTCGTTCAAGGGATTAATAGAGAAATCAAAGGAAGCAGGATTCAAACTTGAGACTTTTGTCAGAGGGGAATAAAATGAATACCACTCTATCAACCTTAAAGATTAGATTAATCTATGTTGATCAAAAAATAAAAAAAAAGCTTACTGTTATGATACAATATACCCGTCTACCAATTGACATGAATTTACATTTAGTACGTCTTCGTGTTTCTAAATCAAGGAATTTGGACTTGGAAAGATCAATCATGCATGTTGGTATAGATGGCAAACTGTATGTGATCTGACACCCTAAAAAACTACAAAAGTTAATTCCTACAAATGACCCTTATGCTCTCAAAAGGGGAACACCAAAATCCCAGTCAACCATCACACTTTTGTCTCTAAATCTTAACAAAATTGTATAGGTCAATTAGAATCAACTTTTGACTTTCAGGAGACGAAAGTATCAGCTTTTATTTTTGAAATCAATAAACATCATAACTGCCAAAGTAAACTAAAAATCATTACGCATGCATGTTTCTGAAACTTACCATTAAGAGACTCCATTGGTAGCCGAGAATCATTGTATCAATGCAAGAACACACCTTGAATAATAATAATAATAAGAAGAAGAAGAAGAAGAAGAAGAAGAAGCTTACAGATGCCGGAGCTCCCAATGCCAAGGTGAAACGGCAAACAAGAAGGATTGGACTTCTTTCCGATCTCCGGCAACACTCCAAGAACAACCACTGTATCTTTGGGGCCAACGATGTACCTGATCGCCCACTCTAACGCATCAAGTCCCCCTCCTTTCCCCCTCTCCCCATTCACCACAACGATCACTGTTTCCCCCGATTCCGACGATTGTGAGCCCATTTCAGAGATTTGAATATGTGGGTGTGATTTGAATGTTTGGGAGTGTTGGTGGATGTGGGGTGGGTGTTATTGGGGGTGGTTGTGGGCTTGGGTTGAACCGCCATTAACGGTGGTAGCAAGGTCTTTGTGTTGTCGATTTGCGTTGGAGATTCTTTTGGGTTTTGGTAATGTGTGTAAAGATTGAAATGGATTTGTGGATTTTGATTCTAAGAATCAACGATAACTAGGTTGAACTGGAATTGAATAGTAGTGAATCAAGGTGTGCATGCTGGCTGACATATGTCGTTATTATTATATCATCTATATCCTCATAGAAAACAGAAGACAACAAAAAAAGAAAAGAAAAAGTGTGTAGTAAGCCCCGCCACCAAAAAACACATGTTCTTTGATGATATACAACATAACTCAAATTTATTCTTGTTTTATTTTTTTTCTTTGTTTTCTTAGATGCCACGTCAGCTTAATTGTTTTTTTAAATTATAAATTAAAAATATAAAATAATAAACAAAGGATTTATATTTTGAATAGGTTCTTCGTCCTTGATGGGTTGGGTTAGAATTGAAGAAGAAAGGAAGGGTGATGGTGTTAAAGGGGTTAGAGGGGCGGTGCTTGGCAAGCGGAAAAGGGAGTGAATACGATTATAGGAGGAGCGGTGGGAAACACGGTGGTGTTTAATGTAGAGGTGAATGGGACTATGGGAGGTGGTGGTGAATGGTGACCACCAATGATGACTCGTTTGTTTTGGTTCAAAAATTTTTCGCCGGGATCGAGGACCAATATTCTCGGTCAGGGAAAGCTTTCACTAGTTTTTTCTCGGACCAATATTCTCGGTCAGGGAAAGCTTTCACTAGTTTTTTCTCAATCTTTGTCATGCGAAGAAAGTTGCTAAAATAGAGATTATAAGAAATTCATCTTCTCTTGTAAATGAGCCAATCCCGAGCTATCTCGACTCGTTTACAATCCTAGTTCAAATCATCCACAACCTTTGTTGTCTAATGTTTGGATTATTCTAGCAATCCGACCTCTCCCCAAACTCTGCGTAAAACAAGAGCTAAGTCAAGCATCGGATACACTCTTTTTAATTAGACAAATTGTATCAACTATAACCATTTACTAAAACTTCTTACGTCAATACACACACAGTCAACTTGTGTTAATACATCCACTTAACTGGAAGCCAAAACTCTCGCTTTGATAACTTAGCATACAATAAAAGTTCCATTTGTTGACAAAAATGAGATCATTTACCTTTCATAGTCCTTCAATATGTCAGGCGGTAATTCGGGAGTACAATGACAAACTTATCTAAGAACAGTCTACATAACCCACTGATTAGATCCAGAAGAGCAAGTATAAGCTTAAGTAGTTTGTTTGAAAACTTTCAACCTTTAATTAAAAAATAGAACTTTCTCGAAACCAATTACATTCGTCAACATACATATTCAGCATAAATCTTGGCTCAAACAATATCATTGTAATCTTGAAAAACTTCAGGCACACGCAAGAGACAGTCTGATACTTAAACAAATCCTCGAGAAAATGAAAAAGATTCAAGCACACTGCACACAATCAATGATATCTATACATTCCCCAAAAACTACAAGGCATTGATATCAAAGGGATTCATGTATCGTTGGTAGTTCTTGTTTGTTTATGCCGTCTCACCTGATAAGATCTCAAGTTCGGCCCACCAAAGAGGCGAGAGTCTAGGAATTGCTTGATCTGGTGAAATGTTTAGCACTTGCTTCAATTTTGTAACCACTTCTTTCATTGTTGGTCTCTTTCGAGCATCCTGCTGAATGCATTCTTCAATAACCTCGCATATGAAGTCAAGTTCGTGTTGCTTAAAGAATTCTAATGTTGGGTCGATCAAGTGACTGGTGTCTCTTTTATCATTTAGATATTGCGCAGCCTGCAAAAAAAAGGGTTATGATGACTTCTACAACAAAAAATGACATGTACCAAGATATACAACAAAGATTTGAACATAACTCATTGGCAAACTATAATTGTTGCAAAAACACAAAAAGAGAACTATGTTCAAGAAAATAAACACTCTTGAAGCAAGTTATTGACATGAAGTAAGAACCATCGTGAAAATAGAACACAATACTCTGTTTATTGTGAAAATAGAACACAATACTCTGCAAGAACTACAAGGTTTGAACATAAAAATGGCAGGTAGCAAGATTTTATTTTATTTCTTTTAGTTCTTTGCATTATTTTTAAACAACTGGTTCAAAATCATATGTTGTAGCAAACTAGTTTGCTAGTTTTCATTTTAAACTAAAAATCATAGTTTGTAACCAAATCCCATGGCTCAAAATGCAATATTACAAAAATAAAAATGCAGCAAAACTTCAGAAAACCAGTGTCCCAGCTTGCTCATATTTGTAAAGTGTAGTGTTTTCCAACTCATTTACTTATAAATGAGTCGATTTTGGTTATATATAATTTCAAATTGATCAAATTGTCCATTCTTGTGAAGTGTTGTGTGTGTTTTGCAGACTTTCTACCCATTTACTCATGAAGAAGTTAATTTAGGTTGTGTAATTTCAAATAGGTTAAACAAGTAAAGTATACAAGTTAAAAAATTGGTCAAATGGTTTGAAAGTCCTGGAAATACTTATAATAAATAAAATGTCACCAATCAGTTTAGTAAAGAAACTGAGAGCTTCTAAATTGAGATAATTTGTTATCATATTTAACACACTAAATATATATTTGAAAATCTGAACAAATTGAGACAGAATTTCAGGTAAACCCAACTTGTTTCAACCACCAAAAACTACTATTGTTGACTCTACCTACACGTCCATTTGACCATCTCTAACTATCAGTTGAAATGTTAATCAATGATAAAAGAAAAATATATTTTAGTGATATGTTTCTGAAGGTCTTACCCAAGCTACATGATGTCCTTTTTGGTCTGGATAAGGAAGCTTGCCAGAAATGATTTCAAGCATTAAGATACCAAAGCAGTAGACATTTGTCTCTGTATCAATAAGTGGCGGCAATGCGGAATGTTCTGATTCAGAATCTGCAGATAACTTAGCTTTTGATATAAAATCTTTCCAAAATTCCATCTCTGCAACCTGAGAAACAAACTTGTTTTTAGTAATTTCTTCATTTTTCACTAAACCAACAAAAAATGAAACTGTTAGGCAGGTTAAGAAATTGGGTAATAGGTCAAAAGGGCTTCAGGTCAAGTAGGTCAGAAACAATTTTGGCCAAAAATATTATAACATCTATATAATGATTCTGTAAGTAAGAATGCTTACAGAAAATATAATACTATGATAAAGATTTTTAAATTCTTAATACCACAAGTGAAGACGCAATAAACAGATTCAAAAAGAGAAAAAAAATGTTTACTTTGGGTGCATAATCATCCGTCAAACAGATCAATGATGACGTCAAATTGGTATGTAGTACAGGAGGATTCAATTCATGCATGTGTTCAAGACAATAAGCCGTTCCCATGATAATTCTCATCCTCAAACTCCAATCAAGATGTTCAAGTTCTTTAACTGTAACAATAGCATCGTTTTATTGATTAAAAGCATCAGAAAATAAAAAATTACTGATAATATATTAGAAAGAAGTTGCAAAGTAATCACCATGTAGATGCTCTGAAAGTAAGCCATTAGGGGCATACTCAAACACCATCATCCTAGCAAAAGGTTCGTCCTCCTCACAATAACCAAGAAGATTAACAAAGTTTTTGTGATTCACTCGTGACAATGCATCAATCTATACAATTTGCAAAATATATATATGTTAGATACATATGGTAATATGGTACAGATGGCAGATTCAACCACCTCAATTAAACAAACCTTCTTACGAAACCCTATTTCTGCACGTTTTGACCAATCTTTGAGACTGGTAATGGAGGTTGATGCTACACAAATCTCCACTCCACTAGATAATGTTCCTTTGTATAGTGCATACCCTTCTGTTGTCTGAATAATATTGCTGAAATCCTCACATGCAGTTTCTAGCTCTGTACGGTTTAGCTTTGGAACACCTGTAAGAAATTATAATTATTTACGGTTTTCAAAAATTTTGCATTTCATCATCCTTTTCCATGATTAGGATTTATTTGTTTGGCTAAGAGTCCTACTTCGTCTGTTACTTTCTCAAATTTACTTCACGCATAACCAATTTCAAAATGCACATCCAGACACAAGAATAAAAAGAAAAAGAAAAAAAATACCACATTTGCACAAAACTGCAAATAGATTTGAAAGCGATTATGTGATATTAAACAAAATAGACATGTTATGAAAAGGGGAAGACCTTTTGGGAAAGAGAAGTGATATACAATAGAAGGTTTTTAAAAAGTTATTTTTATTTCCCCTACAAAATCAAGATTTAATTATAGCAGGTATAAACTACAACTGACAAATTAAGTAATTAACTCTTAAACATGTAAGACTTGCTTATCCAAACATTAATACTAATCATTGCAAACCCAAAGTAGTAACTAATGTATGTCTTAAAACTATAATATAGATGAGGAATTACCTGTAATAAAAGCTTTCTGTAATTGTCCACTGATACCAGTCCTCCAAGGACCTATGGTCTTTACTGCTCGACTTCTACATACGCACCATAGCACTATGGCAATTATTATAAGCAAAAGTATACAAAAACTTATTATAACCCAAATCTTCCAATTATCTGAACTACTACTTGCTTCTCTTCTATTTTCTGGAGTGAAATTTTCGGGAGGTTGAGTTTCGTTTGAGGTTTGAGGAACATCTGGACTGGGGGCAACTGGTGGTGGTGATGGTGGATTCTTGGGTATAGCAGGAAACGATCCACTACTTCTAGTCGTTGGGAGAGCTATGATCTTAGGTGGCCCATTCCCATCCCTAGGAGATGGTGCAGCTGCTAGGTTTAAAGATTCTTCTGCTAGCTTTCGACGTACGACATTCTCCACCATTTCTGCTTCCGATTCACCTACTGCTTACACACACAAAGAAAAATCCACATGTAAATAATATCCCTATTTATCTGAAATATGTTTGGTACTTTGGTAGATCACAGAGGTAACCCAATAAACATCAAATACTTTTTCAGCTTACCTTTTTCTTTGATAGTGCAATTGGTTGAGGAGCTTCTGCGTATCCTGAAACTTTGGTGAAGAAAGAACATAAAGAGATTAAGTTCAACACAGAAATGAAGCATGAATTTGCATTTTGATTCGACATGCTTCCTTACAGGTGGAATAGATTGAGGTAACTAGTAACTGTTTCTTTGATTTGTATTAGAAGGGAATCAGCTTTCTTTTGAAGTTTAGAACCTCCCTGCAATACGCTGTTCATAATACCATACAATAAGTAGTTATTCTCCTTTAGGTGGATAAGAAGGAAACTAATTAAAGTTGGGTTGCAATTGCATACTCAGCACCAACTTCACAAACTTTCAGCACCAATCACTCAAAAGAAAGAAAAAAGAATTATTGTAAAATGAGATATGGAAACAATCTTAAAAATTTATTTGATGATTGTTGCTTGAAAGATTGTGCACTTGATTCAAAATGGGTATTTGGACATGTGTTTTGGTAGAGAATATTTGATAAAGTGATTACAAGGCTATTTAGAAGTTAAATAATCAGTTTGGTCTCTTTTTTATCTACTACATCCTGAATAATAAATATTTGACAAACACCAATCACTAGCTCCTGTAAAACACATTATAGCTAATACTCATTTTGATTACTCAATACCACATAATCAGTTCCAAAAGACGCATCCAAACACCCACTAAATAGGAATCCATATTCAAATTAATTACGATAATGAGTGGCGTCTTACCATCGTCCAAATTTCCTATTTAGACATCCAATCCCATTGGCAACAAGGGATAAAAGATTTTCATCATATTGCATTTCATAGAGGAAGTTGGGAGTCCTGAGTTCCATGGGAATAGAACCTTCAAGATTGTTGTTACAGAGCAACCTACAGTACAATTTCAAGAAATGACTATAACTTAACAGAATCATATAATAAAATTAAGTGCTAGGCTAGTTTTTTTTAGACTTTTGTTTAAAAATCTATCATAGGTCTACACGGTTGTTTGGATGTGCATTTTCATTACTATACATATAATTTCCCTTTTCCAAACCGAGGCCATTTAAAAAAATTAGGAATAATCAGTTAGTTTTACATTTTGATGATTTGATCATCGGTTCTCTAATAGCAATTTATACTGTTAATACAAATCTGATTATTCTGGCCCCGAACATAATAAAATCAGAATCATAAATCATTGTTCACTAAAAAATAAATATTGTGACATCACTTAGAAGCACGTCCAACACCTGTTTATAAGATAAAGATTGGAGCTCCAAAATCACTGTTGTAATTGATAACATTATATATTAGTAGTCACATTGTGAGTTCAAATGTCAGATGGACTATTTTTAATATAAATATGATACAGATACATTTAACTTTTGAAGAAAAAACCTTAGTAGATGACAACTTGGTGCCAGACAAGCACATGACCATGTATCGAGTATATACTTATTGGATAAAAGTTATAGAGAAAAAAAGGGGAGTAACTTATTTCACTTACAACCGTTTTAGTGAATGCATCCTTCCTAGCTCTGATGGGATATGTCCACTAAAGTTATTATCCCTCAAGTCTAGTACTTCCAACATCATAAGTTCACCAAGCTCTTTTGGAATAACTCCCGAAAACTTGTTCTGTGAGAGAACACTAGTAAAAGAAGAAAAGGAAATATAAAAAACAATCAAAAGAATTCATCTGAATAAGGTCAGTTTCACTCGCATCTTTTGCTCTTCAGTGATTTAACTGTCTGAAAGTCGCTATATCTTAGTTCTACCAAATTAAAAACTTCTGTTTTCAAGTAATTAAATGAAAGTTGCAGCAACTTTCTTTTTGGATACAAACCAAGATAAACTTACATGTCTACCCTATCCTGGTTTCAAACAAACCAGTTGCATTGATTTGGGTCCACGCAACATACCCATTTAACCAAACTACAAAAGGGTGTTTTATACATTTTCTGGAGAACATTTTGCTTGTGATGTGTCCTTTCAAGTTTCATCACATAGAGTAGCAAAGTAATAGCCATAAGCAATTATGATCACCATTCTGATGATCTGATCTGCATACCATAATTCTCTCGAAAGACTAAAACTTATTCTCAATTTGCATCTACTATATCATCATAACATGGAGAAAAAGAGGCCATAGATCTTTATACCAAGTTACGTTATAAAAGAAACTACAAAATACAAAATACAAAAGCAAACAAAAAAAGAAAGAGCACTCACAGACGTCTCAAATGCGTGAGATTCCCTATCTCAGGTGCTAATACTCCTTCCAAAGATAACCCGTTAAGATCCCTTCAGACAAAACACAGAAAAATACATCAAAATAATTTATTAAAAAAAAAGAAAGAAAAAAAATAACATTAACAATAAACTTAGTCCTATATGCATGAGTTACAACGTCTGGAACAACTTAGTTGCTTGGATATCATATCTGAGTGTTTGGTTGGGACCTAATTATTAATCCAATGCCTTAATGTCAGCATTTACTCCATTTAAAAGACTAACATGGTTTTTTTCTATCAAGCAACACACAAAACAAACTAGAATCACTCATTCAGCACTTAAGACAAATAAAATGAACCATGTGAGCAAAAAGAATAGAGGAACAACTTACAGCACATGAACATTACCATCGACACAATGAACATTAGACCATGAGCAAGGATCATGGTCACTAGGATTCCAGCTTGTGAAGGCACCAAATGGATCATGAGATACTCCTGCCCGAAAATCCAACAAAGCCAGACCTATATTCAAATAACAAACCACCTAAATCACTTAAAACATATAAAAAATATGCAAGTTTCAACCAATAATCAAACGAGCAACTTTAGTAAAAGTTGTAAGCTTACCCTCGGAGTTCAGTGAAGAACACTCTTGAATTGAAACAAGAACCAAAAGCAAGAAACAAGATAAACCAAGTTTATATGTAATCCATCTACCCCTCATTGCACGCAGAGGCAGCAATGGTTTCTGCCAACAGCCAGGACCCTGTAGCTAAAGAAACTTGCCAGCTTTATATTGCCACCTAATCCTCCTTGATTAACCACAGACCACGAGTAATCACTCAAACCACAGCCGATTCTTTATTTTTTGTACAATAAAAAATAAAAAATAAAAAATAGATGGTAATCTATACAACAGAAAATATACAATTTTCTCAATCCTATAAAAAAACCCTATTTAAGAAGAATACAGTAATAACAAATGCCCTGTTCAACTTAATGATCAAATCAGGGTCCTTCATTTTATGGATTTTTAAACTTTTTGTAATAACACCTCCTTCTGTGGCATTTGGCTTTACCCAACAAAAGCTGTGATCTTCATTGATTCAAACACAAACTGGAATACAAAGATTATAGAGAGAGATTAGCAACCCAACAACATTTTTTGTATTCAAGAAGAATAGAGGAAAGAATCTCCTCAACAGCAAGCAATCCAACAAAAAGAAAAAGGGTATTGAATATTAATAAACAAATAACCAGAAGATAGTAAAACATAGCAAATATGAAGGACAAAACTGCAATCAATCACATCAACTTTTATGTGTTATTTTGTTGATGTTTCTCCCTGTTTAAGGAGAGAATCTATACTGACGTTCCCAAGAAGTATGTGGATGAAAAAAGAAAGAAATGTATAGATGATGACTAAAGGTGTGCCCTACAAGAACTTGTTTAAAATCAAAATGGAAAGATACTTGCATAAAATGAAACATAAAGGAAAAGAAAAGGATGAATATGATTTTGACCCCCCCCCCCCCCCTTTCCTTAAGAAAAAAAAGTACTTACTCGCTCTGTATGACCATCTACTCTTGGTTACCAATTTTCTAAATAGATTAACCAAATTTCCATGGTTTTAACCTTTCAGCAGTTACTATCAGGTAGTCTGTTAAACTAACACAACGCTTTTTCTGTTTTGGTACTGTTTTTTTTTTATTGAAACCACATCGTGACATCCATATTAAAGCTGAAAACTAGCATCGTTGACTTTCAAACTCAAGCTACTGTTTTTCAAATAGGGAAGCCACAATGACAAACTTTCTTCCACGTATACAATCAATACAACATACAAACAGCAAACAGCAAACAACTCATTCAAATTATAATATCCAATATACTTCGACTAGAATCACCAGCAACCAACTATAAGTCTATAACAAAGTCTACGGAAGCAACTAAGCAAGCAATGACACTCAAACACATAAACAAATTTCAACAACCTACATCACCGATGAAATTATCACAAAACAACAACAAAACAAAGCTGAATTCATAATCAGAATAACCAAATCGCAAAACTTATGAGGTAAAAGGTTTGTAGAATGAAAATGTACCTTGATAATGTCAGCAGAGGGAGAGATGAGGTGGAGGAAGTGTAAAGTCGTATGATAGAATTGAATTGAATGAATGGAACATACCGCCATTGTTCCACCAAAAAGCATTCAGTTAATGTTCGAGACTCCACAATCGACGGTGCGACGGTGGAACGACGGTGCGACGGTGGAACGACGGTGCGACGGTGGGGATGCGGCGGAGGGGGAGGCGTTGATCGGAAATTAGGGCTATGAGCACAGAGATTTTGGGAAAAACCGATGACCCCTTTCTTCTAACGGATCCAAGTGTGGGAATAACGAAAGGGGTTTTCTGTGTTTGGTTTGTGGATTTAATAATAATAAAATCAATTGAAATTTAAACCTTGTATCATGTCTGATATAAAACTTGATCGGAAATTTAAAATTTTAAAATAATGAATTTATTATATATACATACACACATATATATATATAATTTTTTTTCAAATGTTGATGTACGACCCTGTCTTGTAGGCTAGGTGTTATCTTAATCGAGCTCATCTGTCAGTGTCTCAGTCGGGACCACACCCCCAACCCCCTCAAAAGAAAACTCATTGTTGAGAAACTCATCGACTCAAATCTTTGCTCAAAGTGATAATTGAACTGTCATACCCTAACCTTAACGGCGGAAACGTCGACATGTGATGGTTAAGATTGTTCATGCCACACAACGCTATTTTAAAGTGTCAATATTATTAATTTTCAAGGTTCATGACATACAATAAGGAAATAACATAAGTTTCAAATAAACAATTTAACAAGAATTTAAATAGCATCATGTGATAACAATATGTCTTTTTATTAATCTCTAGGTCCAATCCTGGATGTGTTTAAGTCTTCAAGAGCAACTAAGCGGATTTATTTCCTGAAACATGTTAAAAATAATATCAACATAATGTTGGTGAGTTTCCATAGATTAATCATACATAGATATATATCAAAAGAAGGCAATCCACCTCATAGGTTATTGAATAAAGTAAATAAAGATGAATGAACAAATGTAACAATCAAACATTGACAAATATGACCATTACAAGATTAAACGATTAGCTAAGTGTACTTGGTTCCCATAGTGCTGAAGAATACAACACTAGGAGTCGGCAATAACCTCCGCTTTAGTGTAACACCCGTAAATTTTATTAAGAGGAATAAAAGAATAAAAGTAAAATACAAGTATCTTTAAAAAAAAAGGATCACAAGTGAAGGGGGCCAAAGTGTAAAATAGTACAAAAAGTCAAATAACATAATATATATGGGTATGGTCACCCATATCAACTTTTCACCTGCTTTCTTTCGAACAAAAGAAGAAAAGAAAAGAGAGAGAACAGGAACTCTCGGACTTTGAAGGAGAACAAGAAGAAAACCGGTTTCAAGGTAAGAATTAGTGCTTTTATGTTGATCTTAGTCAACATATGCCTCGGTTAAATGCTTATGTGTGTTCATGTGTGTTCGAGTGTGTGTTTTAGACACATTTAGGCGTCCGAATCTTTGGAAAAAGCCCAAGTTGAGGAGTTTGAACTTGGAAGCAGCAAAGGTGAGTTACTAGAACCCCTTTTTACATGTTTTTAAATGATTTTGGGGCTGGAAAATACATGTATGTATGTTTTTA
>BJCO01366007.1:0-11909 GCA_018326465.1 Flaveria floridana
AAAAAGATTTAATAGTAATTTGGATTTTAAGACTTTATTTAAATTATTTGGACCTATGTAAGGATTTGAGTGTATCTTAGTACTTTAATCTTATCGTTATGAAACTCTGAATTACTGTTTGTGTGACACGTCAGCCCTACCCGGGTTGGGGTGTTACATGCGGTTTGCTAATCTTTGGCTAAAGCCGCTAATATTCTTTTCGCAAATGACAATTTGTAACTAGCGTCTATTTAATTTGGGGTAACATTTTAAGGGAACTTTTAGACTTATGGAAAGTATAGATTGGTAACGGGATAACGGAAAATAAATTGAGCTTTTAACTAGCTAAATGTGCTTTGTGGATTTAATACAACATAAACTTAATTAGTTATTAGATTTTAGTCTTATTAGTTTTAGCAAAAACGGACTCTTAGTTTAATTGTTAGTGGGTTAAAGATTTTCTTCAAAAAATATTTGGGTTTAGGGGTCATATAGGTTTTTTCTAGAGGCCGGCATTCAAAAAACGGGGTCAAAAAGAAAATCGTTAAAACATGTTACATATAAAAAAAAATTCTACAAGGTCAGCTGACCCCTCCCCCTCTATACTAAGTCTGCCGAAGCTAATGCCCGCTTGTGTAAAAAGTTGTTGGTTAGTGGAGTTTGTGTTCAACCATGAAAGTCGAAATCCTAAAGCCATTATTGTTCCTTTGTAAGTGAGAAACATGGATGGTTGGCGATTTCATGTTGGAGATGGAGTAGTACCCTGAAGCGACATGAATCGTGGGCTAAGTGACCAAAATCATGATGATCGTGATGTTTTCGAAGGATACAACAACCTTGTGATGGAGTTGTAGATACGTGGGTACATGTACCATAAAAACTTAGAATTATAAGTTTGTGTGGGAACTTAAGCCATATTCTATTTCACGCATGCTAAGGATAAAGCAAAGAGCCAACCATAGATTTGAGCATGAAGGTACGATCCAAGAGAATGTAAAAGAATTCACGACTCTAAATCTTGAGATAGTTGATCTGTCAGAATAAGATTCATTATTCTACTTTCTCGAGGAGTTGCAACCATGGACGAATAACTTGATTAGCGTAATGCTCAAGACCTTATTGGTGGCTATTTTCGTAGTCGAATGTCTGATCTAAGTGAAAAGAGTTCGCAAAAGCTCAAGAATAGAGAGAGTAACTATGAGAAATGTTAGGGAGACAAATAACCCATGTAAAGAATGAAATATAGTTCATTAACAATTGGAATTTCCCTTTTTGCATAGATTTATAAGTATCTTAACAAATTTTTATTACCATGCAGCACTGTGTAAGATTATGTTTTTTCAATCATAATAAAAGCTAATTAAAATCTATAAATAATCATCCAATATGGTAGTCACCCCCCATATAATTTCCATAGAGATGGTGGTTGCTGTGGGCTTCTTCTTTAAACAGTAAAAGTTATGTAATCACACTCAAATGACAACAACTAAACACACACTGAAACTTTTTCCTAATCAATTAACCATTAATGCTTGTTAAAGTTTCATCATTACAATTAACCATTAATGCTTGTTAAAGTTTCATCATTACAAGCCTGTAGGACCATACTGCAACAAATTTGCATGTGATAAACCTTCAATGACCTTAATATCCCTTCTTTGAATCATAATTTGAAGTATCAACTTGTAGATTATTACCAATACGTGGTACATTTGAAACCATATTTGTTGTGTTTACTGTATGTAACTATGTAATCTGGTGCAAGTTTTAAAGATCAATGCTTAACTGTAAAGTTATGATTTTATTTGATGCAATTTTTGTTATATATAAAGGTGTTGTAGCTTTCCAACTCTTGTACCAACTTTTTCGACAGTTACATTCATGCATTATCTAGTTGGTTAGTCGGTTGGACCATCGCAATCATAGTCTATCACTTTTTTAAGGGGACCGATCCAACAAAACCAACCAATCGAATCAATTATACGTACACATATCCATATATATCGTGCATATTCTCAACCATTTATATAGCATATGTAGCTTATACATATTCATTATTTTGAAAATCAAGTTCTCAAAAGGTCACCTTTGGTATGCTTATGATGATTGTCTTTTAATTACATATTAATTAAAGTATACTTATAAGCCAAATGCATGATGACAACATTATGATAATCCACATATATATACATGTGTTTATACACATACATATACAAGGAAAACAAACATGTTTTTCTTTTACAAACAATTATTGTTAGCAACACAACATGACCAAATTGAACACCACAAAGGAGTTAGTGATGGTGACTACCATAAACAAGAAAGCAATGTCATATCTTATATATTTTCAAAATATTAAAACATTAATAAAAGAATAAATGTTACTTCAAACACAATATTCAATGAAGCAAAGAGTATATTAGAAATTTAGTTGTACTGATATGAAAAAAGATAGTGGATGTTTTTGCTATGTATGTATAAATCAATCACAATACAATGGTACCCTTTAATTTGACATCAAGATCAACAATCTACCTAGATATACACACTATATTCAAACTACTTTCCACTTATTTTTATACCTCCAAATATATATATAATACCATCTCCAATGCAGTCGTCCGTTGTTATGTGACGGACGTCTGTCAGAGGGGCACGCTTCCGTAGAGAAGCCGTCGGGCGTGGTTTATTTCATTTGTGTTGTGCATAAATTACAGTTTTATGTGACAAGGTATATCAAGCAAACTGAAATCAAACAATGTGAATTATACTGATAAATGGTAAAAGGGATCGGGCGACGATGACTGTGAGGAAGACTGTGCAAAGCTCCATAGATCTATCTCGCTCGTATACGCTCCATGACCATTTGGTTTAGCCATACATGATGGTTGTGGTGGTTCTTGATCATCATGGTCAAGTGAGAAACATATGTCTTCATTTGGGTCTTTGTAGCTAGCATACATATGCTTCGATGATCGCGGTTGACCGTTGAGCTGAGAGGCCACGAGTCGGTCAACATCAGCCCAATTGTCAAGATGTTCATGATCTCTAGAGTACTTAACTTCTGTTAGCAAATGGGTCATCGAGTTGTGGGCTCGAAAGCTTGAATCTTGATCGAATGTGGCTGAACGGGTCAAGTGCCCGAAGGTACGGTCATTGATCGGGTTCATGATGTGGTGCATAGGATTATAATCATGAGTTGTGGTGATATTGACTTGTGAATCAGTTTCTTGCTTGCAGGATCTACCATTGATGTATGCAAGAAGTTGATCATGAACACTTGCATCTTTCTTTAAAGATTGCATTTGAGCAGTTGAATCAATAGAAGGTGCTGATGATGATCTTTGAGGGCTTTGATCAACAGATTTATGGTAGTTTTTCTTCTTAAACACGCGACATACAACCCATCCGTCTTCTTGACTTGAATCACACAACTTCGAACACTAAATTGATAAAAAGTTCGTTGCTTTTCGTCACAAAATGTGGTTTGAAGGCGAAAAAAGACTCAATTTGTAGGAAAATAACTTACATAACTGTATTGGTGTGTGGTGGTTGTATGATCATCTAGCCTGTATTCATGCATTATCCAATCTGATTTTTGTCCATGAGGTGCTCTTCCTTTATAAAACACAAGTGTTTTCCTCATACCGATTCTTCGTAAGCTACCGTGAATGACCTTATCTCGACCCGTGGCTTTCCAAAAGCCCGCTGCAGTCGCGCGGTTTGTACGCGTGCCAGTCGGGTACTTCTTATCTTTATGACTAAAGAAGTACCAATCGTTTTGCGGGGTTGACCCGATACTGCACTTTTCTATAGCACAACATATCAAAAGAATTCAGAAGAATTGAAAGACTGATAGAATAATATTTTCTCTATACATTCAATACATAAAAAGAAATATAAAGTTGTCATGCAAGACGAAGGAATAATCAATCACCTTGGATATCCCATGGTTCAAGCTTGTTAAGATCGATATCGCGAATAACATCAAGATCGATCTTTTCATACGCGACTTTCTTTCGTAAGTAGTAACGGAGAAGCTCTTCTTCGGTAGGATGGAACCGGAACCCTGGTGGCACCTTAGAGTGACCATTTACGTCCACCGAGAAGCTCGGTTCTTCTTTTGACATATCAAAGCAATAAAGAGAGAATGATCAGAAAATCAAGAAAGACACAACGATCATTTATATGAAAGTGTAAAGCGTAATGATGAATAAAAGTGTATGAATAGTGAATACACCCTTATCAAAATGTAGTTAAAAGAAAACATGAAAAAGGAATAGAAGGTTCATAATGATGCACCAGACTTTGGATTGTTGGGTCACGGGTTGTTGAAAACTACTAGCCACCTACTCATCTAACACAAGGACATGAAATTGGGTCCCTGATAAAAGTGTCGCTTGGGGGTTTCGGGTGCATTTTAGTGGCTCAGCGAATATCTAGTCACGTCCTGACTGTACTTATTAGTCAGAGGGTTATCATAAGATTATTTTCTCTACTGTCTATAATGTTAGAAGTCTAACTTTTGTTTTTCTTATCAGAAAAAACTCAAGAAATTCTAAAATTCAAGGTCTATGGATCATCTTGACCCTCTCTCGGTTCTGATCCTGCTTCCAAGTATCCATCGAAAAATATTATCTTCAAATGATATCATAGGTTACTAGCGCCACGCAAAGTGACGTTAGGTTGAAGTTTGTAAGCGCGATAAGTGAAGCTACAATGGAGTAGACGTCGATATCATATGGCGCGATGAAAGATTTCAACTTAAGATATGATTGAAAACTTGGTGAAATCCTTTGATTTTATGAGATAAAAGGATTATGTTTTGGTTGCTACCAACAAGAGTTGAAATGGGTGCCCTATAGCTTGGAGGTTTGATGACAAGTCTTGGTATTTGACATAAAGTCTATTAAAAGGTATTAATTAATATTGACTTTTACACAAAACCTTTTCTTTTTTGTTTGGAACAAAGATCACTAAACAATATTTTAATTAATTTTTTAAAAAATATTATCATTATTCCTTGTGATAACATGCAAGCATATTAGCTCAATAATATTTAATATTCCTTTCAACTGTAACAAAATGTAACTGATTTTATACAAAAGTCAATAATATTTAATTATTATCTGAACAGTATTATAAGACATTGAAAAAAAACATGATTTCTTTTATATTAATTTTTAAAAGTTTAATAGGGTAAGTAGTTTTTTTTATTTGACTTTTATATTTTCTTACATACATGTCAATTATGTAGCAATTGTTGACCTTAAACCAACATCTCCTGTGACTTTTAAATAACTCTAACATTTTTTTACATTAATATACAATTTTTTTTAAATTACACCATAAAAGTGAGTATATTATTTTCTTTAATTTAAATATTAGATTTTAATTTTTTTTAATTTGAATAGAATTACATGTTGTGTTCTTCGTCATATCACGCGACCACCTCACTATATTGTTATAATATATAAAAGTATGACGTCTTATACTTTTTTTTAACTTCCATCGCTTTCTTAATTAACTAAAAAAAGTCCATTAAAACTTGGTAGACTAAAGCTAATGTTATTACTATCAATAAATTGTCAAAATAGAAACTTAAAAAGAAAAACTATAAGGAAAATGATATTACATTCCTGAAATAATTATTCATATTACTAATTTTCAACTTGATTATAAATTATTAATTGTACTTCATGCCTTTATAGGTTGTATCTTTTTCTTTTTTTTATTTTTTACTTTTAACCTAATAGTTTCCATTTTTTTATAATTAACCCTAATATTTTTTTCACTTTTAACTTTGGTCTCATATACATTTCATAGTTTACAAACTTTTCGTTTTTACGTTTCGGTCTAAAATTTCCGAGTAACATGCCGCAACATGTGTATATAGTTCAACGTTAGCTTTTCCCCCGTTTAACTGAGGCTTTGTGTTTTACTTTTCACTCTAATTTTTGCACATATTAACACACCGCATTGGGTGTGCATGGTTCAACGATTTTACGTTTACATTTCGTTCAGTTTTATATTTATATTTTTATTTCTTTTGTTTTACGAGATTTTGTGGTGTTGGTGGCCGCCGGTGACAATGTGACATTGATGCTACTTACACGGTTTACATCCTGTCGCAACGCGGTGATTAATGCTAGTTTAAAATAAAAATCAAGTTATAGAAATACATGTTGTACTCATTCATTTTCAAAAAAACGAATAAGTTATAACTTATGAAAAGGATGTGACTCGTTAGTGAAATAATTTTTCACTTTCACACAAGTTTTTATGTGCTCAAAGCGTAATTTATTGTTGTACAATACTACCATCATGGCTGTATTAGTATTAGGGATTTAAGTTGGTCTTTAGCTTCTTATGACGAAGAATACGTAGTATTTTTTACTTCTACATTAAATCAACCACATTCTTCTTATTAACTAGTGGGTAATTACTTGTGTTATACGACAGATCAATATTACATACAATTTACATGAAACGTAGATGAAAAAAAAAATTCTTAAGTGTGTCGAGAATCCAATACAACAAATAAACAGCGTTGAGTGAGAGAAAATGAAGTAAATTGTATTTTTATGATCAGGGACCCAATTGTCGTAAGAGTAATAGAAAAAAATAGAGTAAACTATATTTTTAGTTCTTTAAGAGTACCATAAATTTTGCTTTTAGTTATTATAATAAGAAAATAACAATAATCATCTTTTATGTTTGTATTCTAACTCAAATTTCAAGTCTTTCCACTTTTTGTTCTTACATTTTTCATCATTTAAGTTTGTCTTAAATTTCAAAAAGAACTTCTATTAGTTTAGTGAAAAGAATCATCTGAGACTTTATACAAACATAAACAACGTTTTTTGGTTATTTGGTTAGTGTAAGATTGAAAAGTAAAATTTAATATAAGCTTAAAGAACATAAAATGTAATTTATTGAAATAATATCACATTTGGGCCTAATCCATTGAACTAGTTCCTACAAAGCCCATAAATGCAGGTCGCGTTGTCATGTGAATGTCATCATCTGCTAAGATTAGAGGTGGGCATAAAAACTGGTTCGGACCCGACCCGGACCCGGGTACGGGTAGAACCCGATGGAGGTATATCCGGATTAGACCCATTTGAACCCGTAGGGTTGAAACCGGCTTTAGATTTTGAGTTTTTTAGCGAACCCGGCCCGGTTGAACCCAGTATTGGACACACACACAAGAAAAGAAAAGAAGAAAAAAAACTAAACCCAGTACTGGACCTGGTCCCGGACCCTACCCTACACTACCCGAATATAGTAGGTAGTGTTTTCAAATAAGTGAACCCGACCCAGGTTCATACCCGTTTTGCCTCAACCCGGGTACAAAAAAACCCAGTTAGGCCGAACCCCGTTTGTACCCGGTTTCGGGTACGACCCAAAACCTGTTTTGCCCACCTCAAGATTGCCTCTTCTATAGTGATTGCACTTGTAGTGCATTAGTTTAATCTCATAACATAGTAAATTACTATTTTAGCCTTGTGCTTTGATTATTTTACCATTTTTGGTCTTAAAAAATCTTCTGACATATTAGAATTTGAGGTTTGAATCTTATAATAGTTTTGGCCCTTAACCACTAACTCGGCTAGTTTTGTCAGTTAATTGTTAAGTGTTAAGGCAATTGGGTTTTCTTACTCTAGATTATGTGAACAGCAAAAACACTTTTCTTTGAAGTTAATATCGACAGCATTTGAGGATAAAGGTGAGGATGTGAGAGGCTTTGTCTCTTTTAAAGATACAAGGTTTAAACCTTAACATTAACGAATATTTCTAACTTAATGTTACTAACTTGCAAGCTTTAATCGACCGTTAAAAAAAATAGGTGGGATGTAGATAATATAAGAGGAAGATGAAGAAATCCAATATGTATTCAAACCAATAATCCATGATGAGACAATACATGCCTAACATTCCCTTGAGAGAAATGACTATTTGAAGGGTAGCTATGATTTCACATGACATTAGTAAGTTATCATTCATGTTATCTTTGTCACTTGTAATCATTCAATCTTCCTAATAAGTCTCTTGTGATCACAAGTCTTACCATTGAACATATTTGATAAAAAATTTTGGAATAAATAAAAACATCAAGTACATAAAAACAAAGACCAACACGGGCTTTCGTTCAATGATGCCAAATGTGTTGTAATGAGTCACTTTCAAGTAAACTTGTTCAGTTTGGTTCGACTTGTGAACAAACATACTTGTTATTTACAAAACTTTTATAAATCTAAACATAAAAACGTATTTTAAAAATGACTCAATAAGGTCTGGGAAAGGATATAAAATTTTTTTTTTCTTTTAGAACGTGTCTTTTCTCGTCTAAAAGAAAGTATATATTTTCCCCTACAAATTAACCTTGTTTTTCCCTACAAATTAACCTTAGATCACAAAGTAAAAATATATAATATAACAGCAAACTTGCGATTAACCAGATCTTATGCTAGTAACCAAAATGGTATTGGACCGAAGAGCGAACCAGTTGTCATACTAGTTTACTCGTGGAACCAGATTAAGAATCTGATCACGTCATAAATAGCATAAAAATCAAAACTATATACATATATTATTTACATAACAAAATATAAAAATAATTTATGTTTTGAAGTATATTTGCAATTTAAATAAAATATGAAGACTCAAATAAATAGAATACAAATGCTCGATTAAGAAATCAGAAATGAATAACAATTCGGATTTTGTAAGTATACTTTCATGTCCAGCAATATCATAAATAAATGTGAATTATAAATATGTAAACCGGAGTTGAATTGAAGGTATTCAATATACACCTTACCAACAAGAAAACTAGTTCTTGATGTATACATTTATTACTATAATAGGTTACAATCTCGTGTAATACACGGGTTAAATAAATTTAATGTTAAATTATTTATAATATAAAAAATTATGTATTAAATATTGTGTATTATATGGATTGAATAAACCCATATATTACACATTTGAAAATGTGAAGTCAGCATATTTAAAATTTTAATTATGAATAGTTATTATTAATAAATAGTTATTGTAGTATTTATAACTAAGAGGAGAGAGAAGCGGGAAAACAAATTATTAAATGGTCTAGAATTATGATAAGTGTCCGGATTTATTTTTATTTATTAGTAAGAGATTAGAATAAGAATATTTAAAATAATATCCTATTTTTACGTAAGAATATCAAAATATATTAAACGTCAATAATGTAATGATTTGATTTAGTTTGAAAGATATTTAAAGTAAGAGTTATTTATATGATTGGTGTATGTGGTTTGCTCATATTGTAATATTAATCTCAACTTTTAAGAAATTATATATTTGGTTGTTACTGTTTACTAAACCGTAACATAATTGGTCCCTGATATTAAATTCTGTTAACTTTCTCAGTTAATTGGATGCGAAAAACATCAAAATACCTTGATTATTAAAATAAAATAATAAACTCTATACATTAATTCATGTTGCGCCAATTTTTTCAATTAATTATATTATATTATATATATACACACACATACACACTGTCGCACATTATCTCTGGCGCACCACCGCCGACGCACCGCCGTACTACCACCGCCGCACCATGTGGGATGACCTGTTTTGATTGTTATTGTCTTCGTTTCTGTACACGATCATCGGCTCCATCGTATTTGATTCTTAAAGTATGCAATTTTTTAATATGATTTAGTAAATCAAGAGGTGTTGAAGATATCAAGGTAATTTAACTTTGTTTTGGATCACAGGAAACAGGAGAGCTGGAAGAACTCCATTGAATTGGGAAATTACCCGATCCACCATAGCCCTTGGAGTTTTATTACTGGAGTTGTTTACGCCTTAACGGGTAAAGCGTCAACACACGCGTTACTGAACGAAGAAGGGGTTGATCTCCCGTTATGGGTTCAGTTGGTGGTTCGAGAAGAGTGGACTTCAGAGGTTTTTGATCTCGAGTTACTTAGGTATGAGAACGTTGAAGACGATATGGTTCAGTTGTTACAGTTGGCTATCGAGTATCGACTGTTGCGCTCAGTATCCGGATAAGCGACCCGCTATGGTAGACATGGCTAACCACATTGCCGAGCTTTGTGGTTCGAGTGGTTCGAAGTCACAAGAACCGAGCCCGTTAAATCAAGGGTCAAGCACCGAACAGAACCGAAGACGATAACACGAACACAAACACGAACAATCAAAACACGTCGAAACGACGATGGTGTATACATATGTACAATATATATATAGATGATGGTGCGTCGGCGGTGGTGCGGTGGCAGTGGTGCGCCAGAAATGGTGTGCGACTGTGTGTATGTGTGTGTATATATATAATATAATTAGTTAAAAAGTGGGCCCTAGATGAATTAATATATAAAGTTTATTATATATTTAATAATCAAGGGTTTAATAATCAGGGGTATTTTGATCTTTTCACATTCATTTAACTGAGAAAGTTAATAAAAGTTAATGTCAGTAACCAATTATATTACGGTTTAGTAAGCAGTATAGACAAAACCTGTAATTTCTCAAAAGTTGGGATCAATATTATAACATGGGCAAACCACAGAAACCAATCATGTATTAACTCTAAAAGTAAATATCATATATGACTTTTCTGAACGACATATTACGACCATGCTTCAGAAAATTATGTTATTTTAATTGGGCCAATTTGTTCGTTTTCTAGTCGGGATTGAACCTCCAACCCTATCCAAAAGAAACCCATAGGTGAAAAACTCTTAACTCAACCCTCAGTATTTTTGTTCGGATTAAGTATTGAACCCAAAAACATCCAAGATTTACATGTTCTGGCATTCATTATAATAAATATTTTTAATCCAACTTTTTAGTATGTTTTTATTTTTGTTTCAAATAGGAAATGTGTTTTTCTTTTTTTCTTCGATGCTGATGCGCAACGATAACATGAATTTTAGATAATTCATTTTATTTTTTAATACAATTAACATGTTTTTTTAATTTTTTTATATAATATTATATATTAAAAATTCCAACTTAACGTATTCTCTTTCAATACTTTCTTAGCATAAAAAAATTCCACAATAACTCTATTTAACGGTTTAATGATCAAACTAAAACACTTTTAAAAAGTTTATAATTACTTTTTGACATTTTATACAATTAGAGGCGGAGGATAGAGGAGACGAGGGGGGGGGGGAGCCGCCCCCCTCTTTTTTTGTCGGTAGTGTAATTTTTGGTCCGGTAGTGTAATTTTTTGGTCTGATAATGTAAATTTTTATATAAATATCGAGTTCGCCCCCCTTAAAAAAAATAATTTCGCCCCCGCCCTTTTACGGAGATGGTCAAGCTCCGTCCCTGTATACAATAAACTTCAAAACTTCATCAAAAGTAAATTTCCGATTAAAAAAGTATTTAGTTACACACACCAACGACGTCGTATGATTAAGAAAAAAACGTGTTAACGCCGCCGTGTTTGACGCCACTTCTCCCGCGGCGTCAGTTAGCAGCGTCTGAAAAACCGTTCATGATAACGACAGCCGCCAACTCATCACAATTTGACTCTAATTTCACTTATCATACGGTCAACATTTGTTATTCTCAAAACGATTAAAATAGCGACACGATATTTACGCACCATAAAATTATAAATCTAACATTATAAATTTTCAAATATGTTTTACTAGCCTAACGTCCCGTAATTAAAATAACGAATATTTACAATTAGAAATTAAGAACTAATATTAATAATCTTCTAATATATAAAAATAATATATAAGAATGATATATAAGGATGCGAAATTTAAGGGATGCAAAATTTTCATTAAAACAACTTTTCGTTATATGAATGACACGTGTCAATAACTTCTTAAGAGTGTGTCATGTGACAACATATAACTTAAAAGCCAATAATTTATTAAAACATAAAATTGATAAAATAT
>BJCO01366008.1:0-11841 GCA_018326465.1 Flaveria floridana
TTAGTTTATTCTAGTTCACAAAAAATATGAATTAATGTATTTTAGCTTTCAAGAAGTAACTTTTAATGTATTTTAATTTTCAAGAAATATGAATTAATGTATTTTAGTTTTCAAAAAGTAACTTTTAATGTATTTCAATTCTCAAGAAATACCATTTAATTTATTTCACTACTCAAAAAAATATCTCAAAAATACCTCAAACCGTGACCTTTTGGCCAAACCGTGACCTTTTGATTTAAAAAAATATCTCAAAATGTCACGGTTTGGCCAAACCGTAACATTTTGATCCGGTTTCTCCCCAAAGTGTCACGGTTTGGCCAAACCGTAACCTTTTGATCCGGTTTCTTCCCAAAAACACCTGCGGTGTCCCCAGCAAGACCCTAGTTGGAGTATATGGATGGGAGTAAATATGAGTATGGGGTTAAATATGGTGCAGTATCTTTTGCAGAAATCGGACATATGAAGTGGAATTTCCCACTAAAAATACAAAACACGAACTTTGAATTAGTGCATTAAAGCTTCACTGATCTTTGAATTTATGCATTAAAGGTTCTCTGGCGATTCGACTTGACACATAAGTTGCAGATACCAACTGCGATGTCTCGAAAAGAAAAAGATTACAACTAATAAGATTCCGCTACAAAAGTTTGAAAGAAGTCGCACTTGAGAAATGCGATAACCCTCAAGGTGAAAAATATCCCATGCAACCAGCCATACTTTAAAAAAGTATCGAATAAACATCTGAGAAGTTCGTATTCAATACTTGAGAGTCTCGTGGCATCAAAACCACATTACAGGACGTGGATTTGTGTGAACTGGTGAACTTGAGACCTTTACTCAAAACATTTGCGAACCCGTTCGTTATCTAATAATTCGGAACTCTTCATTAATTACTTTTAATCAACTTGTAGAATGGAGCCTGATGGCTCTTGACTTAATTGGTAACTTATGTGGATCTAGTCCCGTAAAGTGGTCAATATGTGAATTTTGCGTACGTGTGTTTGCCATTCAAGAAAAGAAAAACTAGAATGGGCAATAAATGAATCAAAATACCTTAGACGCGATTCAAAGTATTTTCTAGTACGTACAACGAACTAATCAGATTTGTGACAGTAGGCAAAAAGATTACCATGTCTTTTACAGCAATATGATCGGTTAATCTACCATGTGAGCCAGATTACATATATCCCATACTTTCTCCCACATAAGATGCCATAATGTCCAGCACTAGCAGGAAATTGTTTGCCAGACTATTATCATCATGCTGCTTCTGTTTGCAACAAAACAAGCATGAACCTGCTGTCAAAGAAAATACATTATACAACATAAGCTCCAGAAGACATAAAACTATGTTCTTATAGTGCTAACTAGAGGTAGCATATTCAACCCATTAATTACAAAATTGGTTGATACAGGTTATGTTTTACCTCCAACAAGTCAAACGCATAAAAAAGAATAAAAAAACTGAAGAGGGAGACAAGGGTTGGCTAGAAAAGCCTGCTTGAGGAGTTGAGACATAAGTTGCAGTGAGACGGTGATTAGTTCGCATTAGACCACCCTAGCCGAGGAAATTCCAGAAGGCGCTATGACAAGGTCAAATCAGGTGTAGGGGTGAGGTGCTTTTATGAATATCATTGTGTAATTGGGTTTTTAGTGGACTTGTATCCCAGTGGGTTTTCAGACTAGCGTTAACTCGTGTGTAAGAAAAGTTAAATCCATATACGGTCCTCTAAACCCAAGATGTCAAAGGACTCGAAGTGAGTTCCAAAACAAAGGCTGCATTGTATCTCTCCTCATCCTCTGTTATTCTTTCTACTCTCCTATGTGTTTATTAGTCATGGATTGCAATATGGTGTTTTAAATATTCTTAGTTTCTTAAGTTATTTTCAATGATTATTATTCTTTGTTTATTATGCCATAAATTCCAAATTGGTAAAAGTAAATAAAGGTAGCCTTTTGGGTAGTTTGTCGTAATACCAATGCACGCAAGGTGAAGGTGCTGGCAATACATGGGCCCGCCCGATACTCACAAAAAATAGTTAACCTAAAAAAAAGGATGTAACAAGCAGGTCAGGTCAAGTGTCATATGTAACACATTTCTGGGCCAATCCAGTGTGGTATTATTATTAGTACATAAAACCTCCTAAATCATTTTATTCAAAAAGTTATATCATTATTGAAAAATATAACTTTTCTAATGATACCAACACACTCAACTACATAAATATACGAATTTAAAAAATTGGGAAATAAGTGTTAACATCACACCAACCCTAACCGTAGCAAAAAATACCATTTTAACTCATTACCCAACCTGCGTATTTACCACCTTTAGTTTGAACTGCCAAACCACGCCCGGATTACTAAATCAATTGGTCTAGGAAAGCTTACTCGATTCATGTCCCAATCAATCACACCTAAGAGTTCCACATAAGTTTATCTTCTTCTGCTGTCCCTCTCTCTGTCTCTACGCTTATCCCTATCATGGTCTCTTTCAGTTTGTGGCTCATAAGTTCTACCTTTCTCCCGATCTCTACTTGATGATTTCCTCTGTGGGCTTTTACTGTCATGATGACTTCTGGGACGTTTTCTAGAAGAGTCACGTGAATCCTCTCTTTTCTCCCTTCTCTCTGTGGATGATGTCCCTGTGTTCAAATAGATTATAGATATATACAAGACAGCAAAAAGAAAAAACATCCACCACACTTTCAAATGTGAATCAGGAAACAAGTTTAATAACTCACTATTGTGTGATGCATCTTCACTGCCACCAGTTAAGCCATATTTATATTGCAAGTGTGTCTGATGTGCCACTACTTTCTTTTCAATTTCTTCTTTTTTTATTCCGCGCTCTTCCAGGGATTCACGATATTCTATCAAAGCCACCTCAATCTGCCTCAACTTGTGCCTACATATTCACAACATTTGAACAACCATTTAATCACTGGTGTTAACTTGGAAAAAGAACAAAAACAGAGTATAAATCTAGTAAAAACCTAGAACTTCAACTTAGCTGTCTTTCCCTTTTTTGGAATAACAAATATGTTCAATAATATATACCTCTTCTCTTCACTGAGCCCACTATCAGAACTTGTGAGAGTGCTCGCATGATCTGTCCCCTCAGTGTTACCAAGACCACCACCAGCATTCTCACTTCCAGAAGACGAATAACCTAATGCAAGATCTTTAGTACTTTTCTGTTCATCATCACTTTCATCATCTTCTCGGGCCCACTTAGAGACAGGCAAGACAGGATCAGATTTCATTTTATTAGGAAAGACTTTTAACTCAGTTTGTGGGATTGGAATCTTTGAGGCTAACAATGCAGAACCTTTGCCTTCTGACAGAATATTAATATCATCCTCCACCTGGTGATGTCTTCCTGAAAATCCCACAGGCCCAGCATCAACATTACTCTCTCGCTGATAATTCTGGGAATATTTCAAACTGTCATTGAGCTCATAACCCCTCTGCTTTTCTGACTCTTCAAGATAAAGCAACCGTGCGACCATCATTTCTCTGCCACCAACTAGAGATAACCCGTTATGGCGGCACCGTCTTTCCAGCTCAGCAAGAGGGAGACCCATCAGTTCTTTCATAGCTGCATTTTTGCCTATTGCCAATGCTGCATCTGGATTGATCTTACCAACATCTCCAGTCTCATCATAGTTTGCCTTGTCTTCAGTTTCTGATGAAATGGAATGGAAGGATACAACACCAGAGTTACCAGATCTAAGAAAGGTTGACCGTAAGCCGTTTACATATGCATCCGAAAACAAGAACCAGTCAGCCCACACTTGAAGAACTTTCAAAACCCGTTCCTGGCATACAAGAAAATGTTAGACTTGAAAAGATTCAGAAAGGTGTTAGGTTAAAGCCAGTCATTGTTAGTAGGGGATGAATTGATGAAACGGTCTAGGCCAGGTTGTACACTTGTACCCACATACACTTTGTCCATTACTAATATATAATTAAGGTGTTACTGATGATTAAATATCTCTAAAATTTTAATAAAATGATTCAGGATATTGTATGTATTAAAAATAGACTTATGCCAACTTTCATAATGTTCGACCCATTTAACCCATTCCCCTTTTAGCTAAACTATTTTGATCGACTTGTTTGAGATTAACACAACCCAATTAAACCAAATCATAAGTAAGTCGGTCAGAATTATCACCAGTATCATATAAATTTTACCTTCAGGGCCTCAGCGGTCATTCTTCCTGTGATACTCCGGTACAAATCATTAAAGCTTTCAAGTATATCAGGTAGATTTGCTTCAAATTTGGTGCGATAAGCAGATGCATTCTTTACAGGAGCACTACTATTGTGAAGAATGTCAGAGACAAGCATGAGCCTTGCAACTTTAGTGGGTATTGGTGTTTCTTTAAGAGTCAAAGACTCGGTTAAAACTTCAACTATCTGTAATATATAGAGCTGCTTCAGCAACAAATGAACACTAAAACATATCATAACTTCATAATTTATAATGTCATGATACCTCTCCAGCAGCATCAGCATTATCTAATGCAAAACCCATTGCTTCCTTGATTTGAGCTCTTTCTAATGTCAAGGCACGAAGCATGTCTTCAAATTCATCTCTTTGTGCATCAGTCAGTGTACGTTCAGCCTCCACACGCTGCACAAGAAGAATTGTAGCAAAAAATGTTGGTGAATGACAACCGCATCTAGTTGGATTTCAAATGAAAGGTATACATAGAGGTGACAAGAAACAAGCAGGCGGGTTGGGTAACAGGTCAAATTACTTCAGGTGAAAACAAGTGCATTTTGTTTGTTGGTAGAGTTGGGTAGAGCAGAAAACTTTTCATCCAAAAGTTTGAATACGTTTATATATCGATTATGTGTACAAAAGTTATATTACTTCAATAATAATTTGGTTATTTGAATAAAAAAATGTTTTACGAGGTTTTATGCATTTAAAATACACCTGTATCACCAGTTTTCAGATAAACTTATTATATTACCCATTTGGCCATTACAGATAAAACATGACCAATTGACCCATTTATAGGTAAATGGGTTGAAATGGTCCCCCACCCCCCGGTAGGAATACAGGAACAAAAATGTACCCTGCTTCTTCCAGCAGCATATGTAGCCCCAGTTTCCTCATTCTCTGGACTCTTGGCAGTTGGCAAAGCAGGAGGGACCCATCTAGACAAGCAAATAGTATAAGGAAGTGGATGTCATTAATCATAAATCTATGCAAAAAATATAACAAGAAAGACAATATGTATTCATAATTTGCAATTGAATTATCACGATATGTTTCAGGCATATGTTACCTCCCACTACCAGTTATCATGATGAAAGGTTCAGTTCGCCACCTATGCAAAGTATCACCCTGCATTTGAGAGACCAAATAATTATTTTATTAGACATAATGTCTCAAGTGGGAGCCTTGGTTCCTTATTGCATCTACTTTTCCAAAATAAGTACTTTTTATTGTTATATGGCTACATCTGAGAAGAGAGATGATATTCAAGCATGATTTACAGTAACATGGTTCATGGTATACACTTCTCATTAAAAGAAAAGGGGCTTCGAATACCTGAAAGAATGCATTTATGTACCTGAGCAAAGGAATACAGCCTCCAAACATAGTATTTATGCTCCTTAGAGCCGAGTTCAAACAAGAAACTAAAAAGAGGGTTTCCACGAACCCTTTCCATTATAGCTTGCTCAAAAGCACAACCACCATCAAGAACATAAAGAGCCATTGTATCAATCACTTTGCGAAGACGAACATCATCAAGCAGATCAACAGTTATATCGGGCACATTGGGAGTAAGAACCTAAGCACCAAGTTGATATATTACAAAATACTTTATTTTTGATAAACACAAGGTAACATACAAGGTTACCTACCAGCTCAGAGTTCTGGCTTGGGACAGAAGTAACTGCAGGACCTGATGGACCAGACAAGATCACAGTGGCACCCTGAAACCACATTGCAAATCATTACTGTTATAATCATTATTTCACTAAATCAATTACACACACAGTTATCCTAAAACTAGATTGTTACAGATATAAAAATGTAACATACCTCCTTACTCCGGATGGCCATTTGTCCTGGAGGAGGCGCAGGGAGTGACTGGGAGGGGAGGGAAACAGATTTACCCCATCCAATATTCAATTCATAATCATAAACAACCACCCCTGAAACAGTAAGTAACTATTTAATCGTCAACGGTGCTAAAAAAATGTGTGCTTCTAGTGCTGCATAAATGATTCAACTAAGTTTCTAGAACTGCATTTTATATGAGTCTTCACATATGTAGTTATTATTAGATACCCTTACAAGCACATTGGACAAGCTTTCTATGTAATCATACATGTTGTGTGTCAGTTGTTCTTCCTTTTCCCAAGTTTCCTCAATTTTATCTTATCAATGAACTGTAGTTCAGAATATTATAATACTTAAAAGAACCTAACCATGCATTTCATCTTTTGCAGCCTGTCCATCTGCACGATTCATAAAAGCCACAAAACCACAGTTCTTTTGGCGCTTGCGCTCCTCTTCTGTCCTTGGCCACATTATCTTCACACTGGCAATGGGTCCAAATCTTCCAAATGTCCGCAAGAGAAAATTTTCATCTACCTGGAATATGATAGAAATAGAATGTCAGTGTGCATTGTTTGATCAATTGAGGCACCATATTAGCATCAAGGTGTGACCTGAGGTGAAAGATTCCCAACATAAAGATTAGTTGTTTGAGGATCTCCATCATCAAAGGAACCAAGCTTCCCACTTGGATCAAATTCATCAGGCAGCTCATCGAACCGGCTAGATACCTGAGACAGTAGATGCAAAAATATGTGATCTATTAGTTACCAAGATTTTGATGATTTAAAAAAACCTCTTTGTCAAGCTTAATGAAAATCAGGGAGAAGACACTGGAAAAGAATCCAGATCTGCTAGACTATGCATGCATTTGGGGAAAAAAGCATGCAAAATTCATAAATGCCAATCCCTCTGCCAAACAGTGGAATGTTTGACTTGCCATGTACTTTCATATAACTCTTTGACCAATGATCAAATACCTACAATACCCATTAATAAGATCATATCTTACAGTTGAAGTGGCACTATGGCGCCCTTCTTGCCATTGTTCACGTTCTTGGATTCGTTTTTCTCTCATTTCTTGCTCGTGTTTCAACTCCTCCATAAAAAAGTCTATATTCCTAGCCTTCCCTTTGCCTTTCTCCTTTGGCCTCTCTTCATCTTTCTGTCAGTAGTAGAATTTGTTAAAGTCAGATATAAAGAAGTCAAAACCACAAATACAAGATAATCAAGAAGGCAAAATCATAGAAATGTTTCAACAGTTTACTAACCTGCCTTTCATGTTCTTTACTCTTGGTTGCCATGGGAGGGGGTATGAAAGAAGGAACATACCTGCAGAGAGAAAATATTGCAATACATAATCTTCAACACGTTATTTTCATGTTCTAGACTTGTGCATATGCGTCTGTTTTAGACAGTTAAAGGCGCAAACAAAGCTAATGTGTTGCCTAGGCGCCAGGCGTGCAAAAAAAAGTGCATGACAAAAAACACATTAATAAAAAGGCTAAAAAAATAATGATAATGATAAAATTACTCCGTAAAAATAACATTAAAAGCCCTAAAATAATTAGCAAATAAAATCATCCTACTATTATTAGCAATTAAATCATCCAACTAATATCATCTAAAATTATCCAACAAAAAATTAAAAAAGAACTAATTGTATAGTGCATTAATTCTACACAATTAAACACAAATCATGTAAATAAAGCCCAAAAAGGAAGACATACAAAATAGCTCAAGCAAAAGAAGAAGAAAAAGAAAGCCCGAACAAAAAATTGAAAAAAGCTCAAAACTAACTTTAATAGAGCTTTGCCTAGAAAGAAAGAGAGAAAGAAGTCAATTGCGATAAGGGAAGAATCAGAAAGACCAGAGGAGAAACAAAATTTGGACTTTAAATCTCCTCGATTGCATTCGGACCAAAGGGATTAGCCTGTATCCGGACCAAAGGCACTTGCCTCACATGCGCCTGATGAAGAACTCCATCTTGTGTCTGTTCGAGACGCCTACACCTCACCTCGCCTTGCTAGGCACTCCCCTTTGATGTATGTTTACCTAGGCTTTAAAACACACAAGTTCCCTGCTTGTGAGAAAGTTTGACCTTCATTTCATTATCTCTACATTAAAATTGCTTTAAAGCATTAAACTTTTTATCTATTATGTTTACACTTATAGAGATCAATTATTAATGAGATGTATAGATAAAGATCAAGTAGATGGATGTTTGTGCTTGGATACTCTAGCATCTTGCAACCTAAAGTGACATACACAAAACTCCAAAAGGCAGGGTTAAAAGATATATTGTGGAGCTTGCATGCTGAAATGAATAAACTGAACAAGAAACCCGTACAAGGACCACCAACTTGTCAACTGAGCTTTAGATTTCTTCACACATGTAAACCATAACTAAACCCATAGGAGCAAAGACATTTACGAACTTGTCCAAAACCAAACGAATCCAAAACACAATCAAGAACTTTTAGAAGCCAAGTGAAGGATGAAACAAATAGATCCCAAAACAAATGGATCTTTTGAAGTAAAGATTAGATAGCACTTTGTGAACTTGCTCTTCATTGAGTACTATATGTTATTGCAGCTAAACGATTATAACCACATTATTACTAAACAACAATATATTCACCAAAGGGTTGGTTTTTTTCCGACCAAAGAGCTCAACGATGATTGCTACTTCTCTAACATCAAAAATATGTTGGTTAATAAATCCTGATATAAAAGCGTTACTTGTAATATGGTGAAGAAAAGTATAGCAGGTAAGGCTTGGTAGCTTAAATAAGTCTAATCTAACAAACCTATACAGATCGATGCGCACATGTGGGTGAACGCACATGTGGGTGTGCGCACGTGTGTAGAAGAGCTCTTTACAAAACCAAAAATATTGCAAGCAATCACGAGAACCAATCTGAACATTCATTTATTATTAGAAATTTAAGGAAAAGTAAATAATTATAAAAGATCAAAATGATTTTTTTTCTCTAATTATAAATTTGCATTCTATGTCCCCTATCTCTTCCTCGTAACAGGTCCCATACAAACGTTTAGATCAAAGAATAACAATGAACCTACACATGTGTAGGTGTTTATAATATGCGAACATGCTAAATTTAGACATCTCAGTTCCAAGATATTCACATAAGAATGTTGTATTTTTAAAGTCATGTTAAAATCTTAAAAAAAACACACAAATATATGAATGATTTAAATTGGTTCTCGCAAGTTCTCGCAATATTTGTGATCTGCATAAGAACCCTCACATGAGTGTGTCTGTGTGTGTTTTTTAAGTTAGCTGTAAATTTAAAGGATTGCCAACATTCGTAAAATTAAGGCCTCGGTTCTACTACGTTCGGGCTAGGGATGAGCTTGGTACCGTACCTGTACCGAACCGGTACCGGTACCGGTACCAAAAGTACCCGGTCCCGAAAGTACCCGGTCCCGAAAGTACCCGGTCCCGAATTTTATAAAAAACGAGTGCCGGTACCGGTACCGAATTTGGTAAATGGGTACAGGTACCGGTACCGGTAAGGTACCGGTACCGGTAAGGTACCGGTACCGGTAAGGTACCGGTACCGGTAAGGTACCGGTACCGGTAAGGTACCGGTACCGGTAAGGTACCGGTAAGGTAAGGTACCGGTAAGGTAAGGTACCGGTACCGGTATTTCGGTACCTCTTTGGTACCCGGTACCTCTTTGGTACCCGTTACCTCCACAACATTATTTTTTAGGCTTGCTACATGGTGCATGTTTAGTTACCATACCTAATACCTGTTTTTGTACATGTTACACAGTACATGTTTGATACCCGATACCTTTAAAAGTTTATAATAACTAAACAAAAATAAAATATCAAAAAAACATCCACATAAAATGATAGTTTTTTTACTTTCTTCATTTTCTGCTAACTCAAGTTTTTTTACTTTCCTCATTTTCTGCTAACTCAATCCACACACTAGTCCACCATTCATTTCTATTAAAATCGTTAATAGTGTATCTCTTGACATTGTAGTGACAGAAAGAAATATTATATTAAAAAAATAATAATAATTATCCTCAAAAGTAAAAACAAAATACAAGTTGATGAGGTGAATAGTACAAAACAAAATACAAATTTCAAAATAACCTATTCCTATTCAGGTACTGTTGAAATATGTGTATAATTCAATTCAATAACAAACAGATTTAGAAGTGTTATTTCTAATGTGATATTTTTATGTTTGCATGGTTTATGGATGTTTTGAGTTAGAATGCTCTTGGGCTAAGGATATAAAAGACAAATTGCCTAAATGGATATAGAAGTGGGCTTTGCACTTGGATTGCTTTCTTACATGATTTGATGATTGCACTTGGGCTGCTTCTTTTTATAAATTGGGCTTCTATTTTCATATACTATAAAAGTCCTTGACACTAGAGAATCTAGGGATGACACCTGTACCGAACCGGTACAGTTACTACCCGGTCCCGAATTTTAATTTGGTATATGGGTACAGGTACAGGTACCGGTACGATACCGGTATTTCGATACCCGGTACCTCTTTGGTACTCGTTACCTCCACAACATTATTTTTTAGGCTTGCTACATGGTGCATGTTTGGTTACGGTACCTAATACCTATGTTTGTACATGTTACCCAGTACATGTTTGATACCCGATACCTCTAAAAGTTTATAATAACTAAACAAAAGTATAATATCAAAAAAAAATATCCACATAAAATCATAGTTTCTTTACTTTCCTCATTTTCTGCTAACTCAATCCACACACTAGTCCACCATTCATTTCTATTAAAATCATAAGTAGTGTATCTCTTGACATTGTAGTGAAGTAAGAAGAATAATATTAAATAAATAATAACAATTACCCTCAAAAGTCAAAACAAAATACAAGTTGATGGGGTGAAAAGTACAAAACAAAATACAAATTCCAAAATAACATATTCTTATTTGGGTACTAGCGGGACTATACGGGACTTTTGGGTATAGTACCGTACCGGTACCGGTTAGTACCGATCCCGAAATATAAGAAAATCAAGTACCGGTACCTTATACATATTTTCGGTACCAGTTGGGTACCGGTACAGGTACGGTACGGGTATTGGGTACCAAATGCTCATCCCTAAGAAAATTCAGTCATATTCTCCATCTCTATTCATTCTTTACAATCTATCTTCTAAATCTCCTCTTGGTAGTATGAAGGTTTCATCTTCTTCATCTTTAATAAAATCTAGTCTGAGATCGTATTATTGAGTGTATTCATATTCTATAATATACTGATATACTCATTGTCTAAGTTTGAGAAGATTAGTCTTTGTTTAGATACATTTTTCTTTTGATGATTCATATTCAGATTTGTTGTTCATGTATCATCATTCTAAATAATATTAAGAATTTGTAGTTTCTTGACAGGTACTAGCGGGACTATGCGGGACTTTTGGGTAAAGTATCGGTACCGGTACCGGTCAGTACCGATCCCGAAATATAAGAAAATCAAGTACCGGTACCGGTACCGGTACCTTATACATATTTTCGGTACCAGTTGGGTACGGGTACCGGTACGGTACCGGTGTACGGGTACCGGTACGGTACCGGTGTACGGGTACCGGTGCACGGGTACCGTGCACGGGTACCCGTGCACGGGTACCGTGCACGGGTACCGGTGCACGGGTACCGTGCACGGGTACCGGTGCACGGGTACCGTGCACGGGTACCGGTGCACGGGTACCGGTGCACGGGTACCGTGCAC
>BJCO01366009.1:0-17386 GCA_018326465.1 Flaveria floridana
TTCCTTTGTTCTGTAGTACTATGTATGTGATTTCTTATTGACGTACTTGCATCGTTGGTATAATGATAGATATTGCTGTTTATGTATGTTTGTTTACTTTATGATGCTATTGTATTTATTTTGTGTGCGCAGGTTATTTTTGCAACTATCTCGGCTAACACTTCACGTTCTCATATGCAGGTATGATTTCTTTCTCCGTTTTTTTTAATGTTTAGCGTCAAGAATTGCCTGTTTTTTGGCATTTTGATTTAGGAAGAATGTGCTCTCCGGATTAGGTTAACCTGTATCATACTACTCCTTCTATGTATTATCTCTGCATGCTGAAAACCCATGTACCATACTGCTGCTTATATGCATATTGGCTGTCTTTTGTTTAGAAATGCAAGCAATTACACAAAACGTTATAATATTTCGCGCAACGCGCGACTAGGATGCCAACTAGTTGCTATTAAAATAGGAACCAGAAAGGGTTACAACAAGTGCAACAAATGATGAGATTATTTAATGTGTTAAATAATATAGATACGAATCTTGATAAAAAGAGAAATATATTATTTGTGAAATAATATATTAATTATTTATTATTAATTATTAAAATGTTTGTAATTACAAAATGATTTTTAGATTAATTATCAAAGGTTAGTAATTATCTTATCTAAAAGTTGATAATTATTATTATATAAATGAACTTGTCTTGCTTCCAAAGGTATTAAATCACTAAAAATAGAAACAAAGGGTTGACGAAAAGGCCACACAAAAATCTTAATATCTCTTTCAAGCTCGCCCTGACCGTCGCTGACCGCCATCGATCGTTGTCACCCCGCATCATGGTGTTGTGTGTTTTCGTATCGTTTGTTGTTTATATGATCGGGGCATTTGTTTGACGAGTATTAAAATCGATGGAGTTTGGTTGTGGAGCTTTGGTGTTTAACCAGATTTAGCTGCTGGATTCATTGCTTGTGGTGTCTCTAATTGGTTTGTTGTCTTACTTCTAAGATGTTTAAATCAAAACTATGTTGTTATTATGAGTTATCAAAGACTTAACCTGGATCGGTTCGTACATAAGTATATTCAACCATGTTTTTAAAAATTGTTTTCAAACTTATGTACGAAACCCAACAAGAACCCACCTCCTACTAAAAACAAAAACAAATTACATTAAGAATTAATTACACAGTTGGTCCTTGTGGTAATCCATATCGTAGGATTGGTCCCAAACTTTAATAAATTACATCCACGTTCCAATTGTTTACTAAATCATAACACTGAAGGTCTACGTCCTTTCACCCTATGCTAATTACACTACTTGGATGGCCCTTTACGACCAAAGTGAAATCTAGTAACATCAACAATCAAATTAAAAGTATAAATTATTATCCGCTAATGAATAATAGTTTTGAATGTTAAAATCTCAATTTCTCATAAAATGCCAAACTTAGGATTCAAATCTGGGTCCTTTAAATGAAGGAGGTGCATGATTTCCAATCCAATCAATTAATCAAATGAGTTTCTCAATTTCCATCACACAAATTATTCACAGGAACCATCTTTTGAAAACTTAAAGGGCATTTGACTTCCAGGATTATAAAACTTGGCCCTGAAGCCATTGAGTGTGTCCACCCCTACTTGGAACCAAACTTTGTACAAATGTACATTATCTTGCTCAAGAATAAGATTGTAATTAACTAGCAAAAACAAGTGGGCATTACATTAATTTGTCATCCATCCTACATGGCATTTTGGAATTACAAAAAAGAGAGGAATATGCTTGGACTCTTCTTGTGCAGTTAGGAAGTACAATTTGAACTGATAATTCGAGAAACGAAAAATGAGAACTTAGCTCCGTTTCTGTATCCTCTTGTCCCTTATTGGCAAGTCGATCGGCTTTTGTGCTTGGTGGGGATGGTCAGGACCCGTGTACACCTTTAGGTGAGTGAAAAGATCTCTTCCAAGCTGCAACACAAGTTATTTGCATAGAAATTATTCAGAAATAAGTTAAAACCAAGAAACATGAACGAAAAAACGGTGAATTTGTTGAGAAATGTGAACCCTCACCCTTCCCTTTGGAAGCATTCCACGGACTGCATGCTCAATAATTCTTTCTGGAATCCTTTGTTGAAGTTGATCAAAAGTTTCAACTTTCATCCCACCAGGTCTGCCTGAATGCCTCCTGTACAGTTTTTGGGTTCTCTTTTTGCCCGAGACTGCAACTTTCTCAGCATTTACCTATATTTATCGACATTAAAACCATGTTATGCTTATCAACAGAATGTATCGTGCAAGAAAATGGTAAAAAAAATGTTGCTATTTTGCATGATTATCCCAAAATGTATTAATGTGGATGTGATTTCGGGCTAGCAGGGACATGCATACCACAATTACAAAAGCTCCCATGTCTACACTAGGAGTATAGGTAGCAAGATTTTTGCCACGGATGTGAATGGCTATAGTCGATGCCAGCCTTCCCAGAATTTTATCGGTCGCATCAACAACATACCATGTCTTTTCCGTGTTGACATGATCTTCAGCTTTAGGGTACCATGTCTTGTTCCATACATCCTGACAACAAAGAAACAAGAATGATTGTTATATGAGTACTTATATCAGTGAAAATGATAAACTCAACAGCAAAGAACCATTGTATGCTTCCAGCTTGAAACTAAGTGGCAATGAGTGAAGTAACAAATCATCATCATCATATATTACAAATTCACGATTCACTTTCTACTTTTGCTTAATAGGCTAGATAATCTTTATCAACTTTTCACAAATAGCTCCAATATTGAGGCGTAGACGCATAAATGAGCGTTTTCTTTGATCTCATCAAATGGCCAACCCCCAATCTTTTATATTTTGTGGAATGGAAAACCCTGTATACCATACTAGTTGAATACAAATTAGCAGACAATCAAGCTCAAATTGATACATAGCATACTTCATAATAATATGACCAGTCTTGTGTATCTTCAAAGACAAAACAGATGGTACATATATGCCCAAAGTGAAATCTTAGTTATAGCTCAGAAATTTCAACACATGATTACATAAACAATAAGGATGATGCAAAGTGGTCGGAAGTTCTTCACGCTAACTTCCATCACATACATCGAATCGTTGATGACAATTTACAACTAGCCAAACAAATCAGATAGCTAGACATAATTATTGTTGATATAAAGATTTCAGTCAAATTCTCGGAAGCTGTCAGGCTACAACTTATCTGCTTCAATGATTTGATAAGAAAACACATTTTTAATTGGCATCTAACTTGCTTGTTTTAAAACGCAAGATTGATATGAATTAGTTTATTCCATTCATAGCACTAATTAGTTATTGCTTTCACCATTCATAAAAATTTAAACAACACATTGGTATGCACATTCTGAAAATTACTGGCAACAATTTAGTCATGTAACTGAAACAAAAAGCATAAAAACTGCTATAAGAGCTCCCAAAGTCACATGAATGCTACAATTCTCACTGAATAAAGTATTACTGTCACAAATTTAGCACTCATATCCAACAGTCTGAAATCCACCCCCAATTCTGCAAGCATATAGCATTAAACCTAAATTGGGCGCACAATCGTCGAACAATACTTACACAAACGCTCTAACCAAACATTCACACAATTAAAATCAACCATTCAAGTATATAACCAACAAAACCTCAAATATTAACTTCAATTTCGCTCAGCAACATAAGACTGGGCTGTTTCATGATTAAGTGTTGAACCAATAAGAGATTTGAACCATTAAATGCTGAACCATTAAGACGTCTGAACCGTTAAGAGCTAGTATACCGTTTAACTAATCAAAGGCAAATGTCTGATCAATTCAGATTAGAGGTCTTAACCATTCAACATTAGACCTCTTAATCATTCAGTATTAGTATAATGCTTAACCAGAGGCAAATGTCTTAACCATTCAGAGACAAATGTCTTAACCATTCAGCTCGCGAAACAATCAGTCTAAACCATTAAATGCTGAACAATTCAGACATCTGAACCATTAAAAGACTGCCAAACAGAGACCGGACATAGTTGACATTTTGAGGTGCCAAACATAATAACATAGACACAATTAGAACTCCGGACACCACAACAAGATTATAAAAAAAAGACTCCAAACACATAGGACGCCAAACACAATTTTTCTAGTATTATTACATCAACAAGAGCTCAAAACACCGCCGCCGGATATACTAATTAACCATCACGCTTGATTTAAAAAAACTTTAGTAAAATAATTTTATCTACGTGACATTTAAATAACATTATAACTACCGCGCTTGATTTGAAAAAGGCTTTAGTAAACTGTATTTTTATCTATGTCATATTTAAATGACATTATAACTAAACAACCACTGCACACAATAATAAGGTACCGGTCCTGTGAAATCGGAATCGGTGAACATCCAGCGCTGCTCAACAGGAGCGAGGTTTCGCTGTTGAAGCTGCTGTTGTTCGCAACGAATCTGAAAGTTCCGATTGGTTCGAGCCCCGATGATCTGCTTTGAAGCAGTTGTTGAGAAGCCGAAGAGAACTGGAGACCTGTTGTTGTGAGGTGTTGATAGCATTGCAGATGATGATGTCGCATACGCCATCGCCATTTGCTGTTCAATCCAAGGCTTTGATCTTCTTCTTCTTCTTCAGGTAAAGAGGATAAGGTTTAAGTATGGTTGCTGAAATGGTTGCAATGTTTTATCGAACTGAATTTTCAAATCCACCCCTCTTCTTTTTCTTGTATATGAGTAACTAGTCTTTTTACCCACTGTATTTTGACGAGTGATAATGTATAGAATTAATAGAATACAATCCACCGATGTGTTTCGGAACTAAATTTACGTCAATACGTTAAGTGACTAGAATTTATATCGTTGAATGAAAATATGTTATATTTGACTTCCTAAACAAAATATATGTTGAAACACTTATATTTAACTTGTGTTCAAATTAAATTTATGTCGAAATGTAGAGTAAACGAAAATGTATTATATTTGATCCAACGCATTTCCAAACAAAACTTACGTCAAACGTTTATATTTGACTCAACTAATATCTGAACAAAATTTACGTTAAAGCGTAGACGTTTATTGAAACGTAGACAATTCTAAAATATATATAAAGTCAGGCACGTAAACATTTTATATTTAAGTCGATTCATTTCTGATTATGTCCTAACCTATATGGACTTGAATTTATTGTATAAGGTTAAATTCAAAACTTTAGAAACTTAAAAGGGTAAAAGTGATTTTTTTCAAAGTTTTAAAAAAAGTTTAGGGATAAAAAGTGTCAATAAACACTGACATTTGAAAATGTGTATTAGTATAATGAAAGATAAACCTCATACACTGATATACATTCTCTTGGTGAAATGCGTGTAACCTTTTTTCTATCATCCATCCATCAAAAAACACAAACCATCGAACAAAAGTGAGTTTCTAAATCCGGTCCATTGATCTAATAATTCCATGTTTTATATTTGTCAGCCATCGGATGTCACAAACTATATTTTTTGAAATCACAAGCCAACACACAAAAAAGAAAAAAGAAAAGATCACGGCTTCTGAAATCGATGTAATTCCATTGTTTCTAATGCTATTCACGGTCAAACCCCAATCTACCGTAATTACATGCTTACAAGGTATGCCTTTCAACTCTTACTTCCGGCAACTACATGTTTTGTTTTGCACATTCCCAGCACATTACTCTAACCAAAGTCCAGTTACATGCCATGTAAACAATGTATTAATAGCAACGCATTAACAACAAGGCTTAATCACAAAAGTGTTACCCGACACTATATTCCCCTACCATGATTGGTTGATTACAATGTATTGTGACGCTTCTTTTTTTATTGCATAAAAATGCTTTGTTACAAATGTGTTAATGATCTTGCAATTTATTAATTTATGCTTTTATTACCGAGTCCTAATACAAAAACACCTCACATTATAAATCGACACTCTCTTATACGCCTCGTATAACACTATACCCGACGTATATAATCGAAGACACTGAAAACGAGAAAAATTACATATAGAGCTATACGATGCTCATAACGAATTTCAACACTAACTACGAGAAAAATATAAAGGACTGTCAGAGAGATTATACGACACGTATAATATTATACAACTCACATAAAAACTTAAGATTTTAATTTATAATTTGATGTGTCCTCATAACCAGTACGTTATTAATTAGTGTATCATAACAAGTCTTTTTATTAAATACTCTCAAAATCAAACAATGTTGGCTAAATAGACTATGATGTCGATCTTTTCTTATACCAATTACACTAAAAAGCAAGAAAATCAGCACAGTAACTCACCAAACAAATGGCAACACCATCATCATCACCCATCTCCACCACCCACCCACCACCCTACTCACCACCGTCGCACCACCGTCTCCGGCGCCACAACCACCCACCCTTTCACAACCCCAAACCACCCAAACCCCCAATTCACACTCTCACACTAAATTCCACCAAAACTCCACCAATGCACCCCGTTTCACCCACCAGAGTCCAATCAAGCAACAATAATGGTACCCCAGATCTACAAATCATTCATCGTGCAATTCAATTGGCTCAATCGTCACCACCCACATGGGAATCTGCTGTTATCAGCAATTGTTTGATTTTCTTGGTGGGTTCGCCGATTCTTGTGTCGGGGTTGTCTCCTTCGGGTGTTGCTGCATCGTTCTTGCTTGGGGTTCTCACGTGGCGGGGGTTTGGGCCGTCTGGGTTTCTTCTTGTTGCGGTTTACTTCGTGATTGTGAGTAATTGTTGAAATTGATGTGTTCTGATTGATAAAATTGTGTTTATTGGTGTTGAAGAAGTGGAATCTGTGTGTAGTTTTGTGCTTTTTTTGGGGGGTTGGGTGTCTGATTTTTGAGTGATATTTGACCCCCAATTGGAGTCAAATGTAGGAGTTATGGAATTATGAGTTTTTATGAGTTTGGGTACAAATTAAAGCTATGGTTTTTGTGATAGTTGTTCTTGATTGTATGACTTGAAATGGGTGTCACTCTTTATTTAGAAATATGAGGTTAAGTTCATAAATCTTGAGGTAAAAAGTTGATTTGTTTGACCATAAAGTTAAAATTTCTCTAAAGGTCTCAATTTAAAGGAACATGTTACTTTGGTTTAAGGAGATACAGACAGAATATTGTAATTTTTTATTTTTTATTTTTGTATTTTCTGTTTGTGTCATCCTCGTTTTCATGTTAATTGAGGAGAAAATGTGAAATGATCCAATTAGGGATGTTTGGATGTTCAATTTAAAAAAAAAAACATGTTATTTTTTGCTTTATAACAAAGAGGCTTGTAAACTTTTTGTATCTTCTGTTTGTTTCATCCTCCATGGTTCATAACCGAATTCGCAATAACCAATTTTGAATGATCTGGAGTGAGACTGATCATACTTCTGATGATCAAACTAAAGGTACATAAGAAGTTGAAAACTGATTTTAGAAATGAATGTAAATATAGTTAACTAATTATAGTGTTAATAACCAATTATTGGACTGTAATTGCTTTCAAAATGCGCATCCAAACACCCTCTAAAGATATGATGAATGAATGATAATCTTAGAATGCACAAATGTCAAATGACTTCTCAAACTTGTTTACTGTTATCACAAAGTAAAATACAACATTTATCGTTCTAAACATATTCAAGCCAATTACAGATGTTTGGATGTGTGGTTAATGAACATTGAACAATCACCTCAGAGTTAAAAAATGGATGATGGAAATGATTATACACTGTTTTCTTTATCATTCTAGTCTTGAATTAACTTAGGCCTGATCAGAAGTTCAAAACTGAAATAAAAGATGACTGAATTTGTAGGGTACAGCAGTAACCAAAGTAAAAATGGCTCAAAAGGAAGCTCAAGGTGTTGCAGAGAAGGGAAAAGGTAGAAGAGGGCCTGGGAGTGTGATAGGTTCGAGTGCTGCAGGTTGTGTTTGTGCTTTGCTTTCGATTTATGGAGTTGGTGGCAAATCATTCTCTCGCCTTTGGGAACTCGGGTTTGTTGCTAGCTTTTGTACCAAGTTGAGTGACACCGTCTCCAGTGAGATAGGGAAGGCGTATGGCAAAACTACGTAAGTAATCCTAGTTTTATGCACCTTGTTTATGCAAAAACTTGATGTAGCCATTTCGACCCATTTATCAGTGAATGAATTGATTCGGGTGGTATTTTATCTGTAACGGGTCAAGCAGGTTAAATAGAAAAAAATTGATTAATAATGAAGCAAGTCAAATAGGTACTCAAAAGGGTTAGGATTTGCCCAAATGAGTATTTAATGCATAAAACCTTCTAAATCACTTTAACGCATGTTGTTTTCATGATGTAGATACCTAGTAACAACTTTTAAGGTTGTCCCACGGGGAACAGAAGGGGCGGTTAGTGTTGAAGGGACCGTTGCTGGTGTTCTAGCTTCTATTCTTCTTGCCTCTGTCGGTTGCCTTCTGGGCAAGGTACATTAAAAGCCATTATTTTTGTCGTTAACTACTTAACTCTCACTTGAACCATTTTATCAACAATATCTACATTTTTCACTTACTGTATGTATTGTCTTATGGGATGCTAGATCAAGGTTGCTGAAGCTGTCATATGCGTGTTGGCATCACAAATTGCTAACTTAGGTGAGAGTGTGATCGGTGCAGTGCTCCAAGATAAAGAAGGATTCAAATGGGTAAGCTTAAGCTCGATTTTCATGTGATCGTTTGAAACATGTTTAGTTTTTTTTATGAATCTAATGATCATAATTTTGCATTTGTAGCTCAACAATGATGCAGTCAATGTGATCAATATATCTCTAGGTAGCATACTTGCCATCTTGATCCAGCAATTTGTACTCCAATACTGGCTTGTATAAAGCAGACAGGAAACTTGATTCGAGTTTCTCGACTTTGTTGTAAAAAACAGCTAATCATGATTGTAGTTACTAGCTCGAGCTTCTTCCGATCTTGGCTGTGGTTAGCAATATATTTAGGTATGTTATATACTTGTATCATCTACTAGAGGCGGCGATGCAAGTTGATATAAAACAGGTCGGGTTCAATTGAGTTGACCGTGCCAAAACACCCTTTCTTCAAACGAAAAGAAATTCTTTTGTAAATAATTGATGTATCAATATGAATGTAAAAAGTGTTATTATTTAACAGAAAATCTTTATAACCCAAACAGGCCGCATTTGATGTTCTCCAACATGTGTCCCCTCCGTTTATTGAATTATTCGTTCTTTACATTCAACTGTTATACAACTACCTTAATTTACAATACAAAAAAGTAACTGAGTAATGATTTTCGACTTACAACACACTACATTTCCTCAACCTGAGGTACACATTTGTGAAACTACACTGTCAAAAGGTGTCATTGGCGATTTTGATATGCCTTCGTGTTTCCAAACTAACCCTACAAGCACATACAGGTTGTAACGCCGATTGAAGATGCACCTAAGGTTATGATGCTAACAGGTCCACACGATGATATGTGTTAGAAATTCTGTCTCCTTTTCAAAAAACTTGTATTTTGTTGAAAACTTAGAGAAATCTGGTGTTGGTATGTAGCAAACATCGGGGACAAAAGTATCAGAACCTAACTGGTGCTGATGATGTGGGCGGTTCTTTGGCCAGCAGAGTCCCGAAGCAGTAGGCGGGGAAGACATCTGTGGGACTGCCCAAGATGCATCAGGGACCTGACCCAAGCAATCTGCACCATACAACTTGACTTCCATGGTTAATAGAATCGGGGAAACTGTTAGGTTAATCTTGATTTAATTTGTTAATTTATTTTTGGTGGGTTGAAATTTAGGAGTAAGGTAGGTTATTATTTTAGTAGTTTGATTTGATTTGCTTAATTGATGGAGCCTGTTTTGATTTGATAGAGTTTCCTAATAAGTGATTAGGGTTTACTTGTTTTCTTGGTGAAACTTTTAATATATATAGAAGGGTTTAGGGGTCATTGTAAGGTGTGAGTTTTGGTTTAATAATATTACAAGTAAAGAGTCATGGAGTTCCACAAAGATCACTGGTGTATCTGTATTTTTGTGGTTGTTTCTGTGTTTTTATGGCTGTTTTATTAAGTTCTAGGCCAACAATTGGTATCAGAGATTGGTGAAGCTCATACCAGGGATCAAGAACAGCAGCAGCAAGTCAACGCTAAAGAATAACAGCAGCAGCAAGTTTGACATCAAAGGAAATCATCAGTAGCAGATCTGACATCGAAGAACAGCCGCAAAAGCCGGTCGACGTCAAAGAACAAACCAACCAATACTCACCCAATCGTGGCCTGTGTGGGACGATTGTTAAGAAGGAAGAAGTTTAGAACCTGTGTGGATTGCAAGCAGAAGAGTTAGAGAACACCTGTGTGGTTCAAAGGAAACCTGTGTGGAGCAAGAGAACCTGTGTGGTGCAGCAAGAGAGAGAAACCTGTGTGGCGCAGCAAGAGATAGAAACCTGTGTGGTGCGGCAAGACATCCTGTGTGGATCACAACACCTGTGTGGTAACAACTGAAGAAGATCAGCCTGTGGGACTGATCTGGTTAAAAGAGACGAAAAAAAAGGAGCAACACCCTGTTTGATCCGCATAGTCAAAGAAGAATGGCTGAAGGAGCGATTACTGTTAGAGAGCAGCAGCAAAACGTGCCACTGCAGTGCCCAAAGTTGACGAAAACAAACTATTCGAGTTGATCCGTTCTGGTAGAAGCAATCCTACAAGCTTATGGTTCATGGGAAGCTGTTGACCCGGCTACTGAAGGCCCTGTTGAGGCCAAGAAGAATCTGATAGCAAGAGCATTCGTGTTTCAAACGCTCCCTGAGGATGTACTATTACAAGTGGCAAGATACAAGGATGCAAAGGAAGTGTGGAAGGCATTAAAAGTCCGATATTTAGGAGTCGAAAGAGTACAAAAGGCAAGATTACAAACTCTTAGATCGGAGCTTGAGATGTTGAAGATGAAAGAAAATGAGTCCATTGATGAGTTTTCAGGAAAACTTGGTGGAATTGTTACAAAGTTTATAAGTCTTGGGTCAAGTCTAGAAGATGAAGTGGTAGTGAGAAAACTCCTAAACTCGGTTCCAAGAAAGTATTTACAAATTGTGGCATCCATAGAGCAATGTTCAGATTTAGAGAACATGTCACTTGAAAAAGCTATTGGAAGATTAAAGGCTTATGAAGAAAGAATTAAAGATTTTGATAAAAAAGAGGAAGATCGAGTCAAGTTGCAGCTGTCCAGAGGAGAAGAAAAGGAAATGCAAAAGCAAGGTGAGCTCGATTATGATGGGACTGGGCGAGGACGTGGGCTTGGCAATCGTGATCGTTGTAGGGGTCGTGGAAGAGGGAATGGTAGAGAAGACAACGGGCGCGGAAGATGTTTTGGGCGCGGGAGTTTTAGAAACAAAAGTGAATTGAAGTGCTACGAGTGTGGGAAGTATGGACACCTTGCATATGAGTGTCCCAATTGGTATGGAAAAGAAGAGGGCAACTTGGCTCTAGCTTAAGAGGACGATGAACCAACATTGCTTTAAAAAAAAGTTGAGATCCGTATCAAGATTAAGGGGGAAAATGTTAGGTTAATTTTGATTTAGTTTGTTAGTTTATTTTTGGTGGGGTGAAATTTAGGAGTAAGGTAGGTTATTATTTTAGTAGTTTGATTTGATTTGTTTAATTGATGGAGTCTGTTTTGATTTGATAGAGTTTCCTAATATGTGATTAGGGTTTACTTGTTTTCTTGATGAAACTTTTAGTATATATAGAAGGGTCTAGGGGTCATTGTAAGGTGTGAGTTTTCGTTTAATAATATTACAAGTAAAAAGTCTTTGAGTTCCACAAAGATCACTGTCTGTATTTTTGTGGTTGTTTCTGTGCTTTTGTGGTTGTTTTATTAAGTTCTAGGCCAACAGAAACGTCTGACTCTGCTAGCTTCCCACTATCAGCCTACAAATTGTTCAACGATACCATCAAATTCAAGTTCATTCCATAATTACACATCAACCAAAAATGATGATGGAATGTAATGATGCATTTTTTGCAATTAAATATCATTTAGTGCAACTCAGAGAAGGGAATCGTATTACCTTGGACGAGCCATTGTCTAGGTAGTTATAGTCCTGATTGAGATCTGTCAAAGCAAGAAAGTCATCAAACCGCCATTGTTGCATACTGTCAGCAAAAGAATCTCCGGTAAAATGCATCTTAGAAGGTACAAAATCACCAGCTCTTGCAGCTAGAACCGGCATAACTTTGTTGGATTTGGATTTACTTGTTGCTGACATTTGAACAATCCTTGATGGCACAGAATGTGATTTCTGAGCTTCTGTAATCTTCTCACCTGAGTTTGATTTTCCTGTAGACAAAGACGTGCCAGGAACAAGAGCTTCAAGACCTACTTTCACACCCGTAAGCAGAAACATCTGGTGCGATGAAACTAAAGAATTGACAGTGTGTATGGAAACATCACACTTTCTGCATGGTAAAGCCCTGTCTTCAAGACAAAAGAAGTATGCAGACGCTTCCTGTACATGATGCCATACACTTGAATACCGAAACTAACATGTGTATGTTGACTATATGTGATGTGAATTTGGCCAACTGAATCAGCCACCATCCTTATATAGGAGAAAAGATCTTAAACTAACCACAAATATTCTAACAAAAGGACACGCAACCATTTTAGCATTCGCGCTCGCGCAGAAACTAATCTGATTAGATTCACAGAGAAAGCGTCACTAGTTATGGTGTGTGTTAAAGTCTTCAATTATGGATCGCTGTAGAACATTAAGAAGCAACTAGTCAATCGCTACCAATTCAAAATTCAGTCACTTGCCACAAATCCACAATGATGATTGATCCATCTATCTTCCTAACTTCAACAAGAACTCATTGTCAACAATCAATTATCAGTTAATTACGTCATAGTTCATTGAATCTCTCGATTAATAACATCAAAACATCAAATCAATAGAGACAAAATTCAAACAGTCAATTTCAATCCACAAGTACAAAAAAATGACATCAAAAACTAAAGTTACATATTGAAATACATCAAAACAAATATCACACTTTGGTGGCTTATGGATTAAACGCACTAGAGTATCCATCGATTACAAACTTCCAATCATTTGTATAAATGATCATTATATGATCTATTGACTGTCATCAGAATTTGCAGACAAACTCACGATTAACAATCACACAAAAGATTCATAACTCATTGAAACTCACGATTAACAACTCAAACTATCAAATTAGCACACAAAATCCAAATAGGCAATCAAATCCTCAAATTCACTTTGGCAATTCACAATTAACAATCACTAATCCCGTAAGTGCTTCATAAATCGTTAAAACTCGCGATTAACAACTCAAAATATCATATCAGCACACACATAACTCAAACACATAATCAAACCCTCAAAGTCCTCATATTCACTTTGGCAATTCACAAATTAACAATTAGTTATCTAGTAATTCGTAAACGATTCATAACTTGTTGAATCTCTCACGATTAACAACTCAAACCATCAAATCGACACAAAGAACTCAAAAGCAATCAAATCCTCCAAATCATAACACGAATTGATAAACACCTGACAGATATCACACTTTGGCAATTGAGGATTACAAGTAGAAAGATGAATCCTCTGATGCTTACCCGCGAGTTTGTTAGCAGCATGCACTTTGTTAACACAAGACTAACACAACGTCGCCATACATTACACTGAATCTTCATCGTTTGATAGTTGAAATCTGTTTGTAAGAATTCAGAGATGTGTAGAGGGTTTAAGCAGTATATAGGGGCAAAGGGGAGGTGAATGAGCAACAGGAGGTTTTACAACATTCACACTGAAACTCCATCTCTATCTCCGTCTCTAAGTTGTTTTTTGATTTATTGTATTTTACATCTTCGTCAAAATCTATCTTCAAACTTTAGAGTTCAATAAATAGTGATTTTCTAAACATACATATCTACTATTCATCAATCTTTTTTTTTTTTTATAAATGTATAAGAAAAAGAAACGATAATAAAATAAGTGTTTGTAAGTGAAATGCAGATAAAGATAGAGAACGAGATGATAGATGTTAAACAAAGTTAAGATATAATTATAAAGAAATGTAAAATTTAATTAAAATATAAAAATAAAGAAGGAGATTCTGCTGTGAATGCTTTTAAGGGAACATATCTTGAGTCGTGATTTAAAGAATAATTAAAGTGGGTGGAGTACTGGAGTAACCCGTATAGTTATTGGATATATTAGGAAGAGTGTAATTTAAACTATTATTTATTGATCGACCCGGGGTACCCCAATGACGAAAAGGCACCCATACACCCGCGGGCACAGACAGCGCTGGATGGCACAGACAGCGCTGGATAGCCCAAGCCCACCAACCTCCAATTCCGGAAAAAACTCACCACCTGAAGGCCCATTGCGGTAAAACCTGACCCACCAACATCATTTTGTTGTCGATAGGACTCGAACTCACAACCTCCTCTACAGGAAGTCATGAGGCTACAATTCAACCTTGATAACATATCATCAGATATTTGCACTTGATTTTCACTCACAATAATGAATAATCATTATAAACAAAAAAAAAGCATACAATCCAAATCAAGCAGAAAAGAAATGAAAATCAAGTATGAATATATGATAATTATGCTACTAGGATTGCATTGGTACCAAAAGTGAACGTTACGAGTGTTATTGGCCAGATGAATAGTATAGATTATTATCAACTAATAATTGTAGTTTGGAGTATTAAATTTTAATTTTCATATTAACTATAGTTTATGTAAAGCGGGAACTAAATCAAACATAAATCTATAGGATATACTCTTTTATTTATCTTAAGTGACGAACTAATGTATTCTCTAAATCGTTTTAAGTGACGATCAACCTTTTGAGAAGAAAGTCATGCCACGCACCATTATACAAAAATGTGATGATTTTATACGAAAAGTGTGCTCCTTCTATGATCTAGTGTTGTTAAACTATGTAGAAAATGTGTTATTTTTTATGTGATTGAGATTTAAATCCGAAAAAAAATAGTATGTCGTTAGCTTTGGGAACCAAAGGTTAAGGTGACGGTTTTTGGGATTTCTGACTGTTGTATATCAATGATATGTTTATTTTTATCTACGTGTAACATAATTTGTTTTATTTATTTTCATAAAAACAACAATGTTTTCTTAAATTACGAATATACTATTACAAAGTGCTCATTCTTATACATGTTCGGCTGTTCGCGACAAAGCACAAATCTAAGCACTAGTTTATATATAATCTGGAATTTAACTAAATAAACGAGTTATATTACATGAATAAAAACAAGAATTTAACATAGAATCTACTTTACATAGAAGACATGCTATATTGTTCATTACCCAATTCAATTTAATTTTTAATTGGGTTTTCCTTAAACAAAGTCCATTTATCCTTCCAAGTTATATTTACAAACATAACCAGACTCTTTTACTCGCTTGCAGTAGTATATTGTTAGTAATTGTCATAACTCTCATGAATCGAAAGTTATGCTCGTTTGAAGTTTGTGTGTTTTCTAATTCTCGTCATTCTCCCCAGATCTACTACTAGGTGTGATACGGGGCGGTTAAACATATTACAAACAATCCAGTGTTCCACGAAAGGATCTAACATAAGAGGTAGATCGGAGGTAGAGCATGCATTCATTCACTAGAAACTAGAAAATCGAACAATCACAAGTGTCATGTTAACATGAAGTCATATCTTCGCCAAAGCGTACGTCACTTATATATGTAACAAGCTAAGCATGATCAATATTAATGTTGTAGTGTGAGGAAATGTTAGAATAAAAATAGAGGTGTGTTTGTTGTAAGACTAAAGTTTAGGGTAAATTGGTCATTAACCTCAGTCCATGATGAAAACAAGTGTAAGCATTTTGCATCCTTTGTACACAATCTACTTCTTTATCAAACTCAAATTCATCCAGTTACATGAAACCGAATTAAAAAAAAAGAAATAGAAAAAACCTTAGATCTTACTTGGTAACAAATGGTTAGGTAAAAACATCTTCAAAACTGGTGCATGCGAAGATACTTGTATGGTATCACTGTGTTGGATAGGATGAACAGGGCGAGAACCATCAATGAAGATGAGTCCCTCTTTCATGTACCAATCAATATCCATGGATTGATTCGATTTTATTGTTCCATGCAGCAAACTCAAGTGGGAAGCTTCTCGTGTAATGGGTTCTCTCACCATGTATTGGAGATCTTTGGATAAAATCGGCATAGGGAATCCACCAGCTGATAGCATTGCTGCTGATGACCCAGCAGCAGTGCAGACTCTCAGACCACTTGATCTGCAGTTGACTAGAGGCGAAGTTGATTGACCATCTTCCGTAATTCTTTAACAAGAGTTTAACATCAAGAATAAGCAGAAGAACATGCAGTTTCCAAAATCATGAGCTAAATAGGTCAAATTGGTACTAAAAATGTTCTTAGCTAAAAAGAGAACCAGTCAAACGGGTTAAAAGTCACCCCAACGACTATGATTAATGCATATAACCTCCTAACTCGTGTTATTTCATAATATTATATTTCTTATAATCATAACTTACTTATTACTAAAAATGTTGCCAACACTAAAAGTTATATACGAGCCTTGATACCTGAAAGAGAACCGAGAAGCAGAAGCAGGACATGGATCTGCAACTAAAATGTCGTTAAGAGCATATGTTGACAATGGCATTGAGTTCACATGAATTGACATTCTTGATAGTTCAGAAGGAGTTATTTGACCCTCCAAGATGTTACTTAGTATCTGCAAGATCCAATAATATTCATGCACTCTTATTACTTTATCTTGCTAACAGGTCAAAGAAGCAAAAAAATGCCTAAAAATGGGTCAAACGGGTTGAAAGTTGTCCAAAGTAACTTTTAACCATAAAACCTCCTGTATCGTTTTATTAAATATTAGATTATCTTTGAAATTGTATGACTACTGTAATAGCATTTGACCTACCAACTATTTATATAAAAACTGGATAAAATGTATTCAAACCAATAAAGCCCGAACACTAACCAAAACTACCTGTTTTGACATGTTAGTATAAACAAACAAACAAACAAACAAACATACCCAGTGTCTCCCGCTGAAGAGCAGGGTCTGGGAGGGGTATATGGTGGCAAGTCCTTCCTCTATCTAGAAAGATAGAGAGACCGCTTCCGAAGAGACCCCCGACTCGTTAACACAGGCAATAACAATAACAATCAAAATACAACGCATATACAAAGCATATAACAAAGCATATAACAAAGCATATAACAAAGCATATAACAAAGCATATAACAAAGCATAACAAAGCATAACAAAGCATATAACAAAG
>BJCO01366010.1:0-11615 GCA_018326465.1 Flaveria floridana
AGTTCCCGAGTTTGTTTCGGTTGATAACGACGTTGATGAGCGAGCTCTATTAATTACTAGGATTCCTTAGGTAATCTCGTTTATGTGAATCCTCTACAAACACCCGCGTTAGTATTTTATCATAGTTCGTTTAACGATGTCTGTGGCGGTGTTTGTATACGTTTCAAGTATTTGCGAGTACGGGTATATGTTAACGACAACAATTTTGAAAAATGTTAATCTGAAATTACGGGGTGTCACACATTACATTATGTACATCCATATGTACCACGAGTTGTAGATAGCTTGGAGAACCAACCTACCCCAATGGAGGACTCATAAATCTTTTTCTTTTTAGACGTTTAATCGTGTATCAACATAAATCATAAATTTCCCGGTTCGATTTAAGACAAAAATGATAAATTTTTAATATCAGATTTGAAAGAAATAAAGATGTTTCCATTTAATAAACAAGACTTATAATGAACATTCTTTAACTAACCCATAATTATTCATATAACTTATTAATATAAATAATAATATGAACAATCTCGATGCCAAACAAAAAAACCCAACGTGCAACTAAAGTATCCTCAAAAATAATATTTCAACAAAAACGGAAAATGTATTTTTTTATCATTTTAAGTAATATATATAGGAAACAAAAAATAAAAAATAAAAAGATGAAAGAAAACCAAGAAAGATTTTAGGTACATTTATATTTAAAAGAAAAGAAACACCGGCTAAAAATATAAAAACTACACATGTGTGATTAGGAAGTACATTTATTAATTACAAATAAATAATAATAATATTTTAGGAATATTAATTAAGAATAAGTCACATAACTGGAATCTTTTAATTAGCAAGAAATTACTAAGAAACGAAACATTTATCTAACTAAAATAAAATATTAAAATCTTTCGATATAGAAGTTTACCAAATTGGTTAATTGAAATAGTTAAATAGTAATGGCTTACCAATTTTTTGTTTGCCTATTTATTCTATTTCTTTTTAATATAAATTGACTTACTCTGCCGATAAACATTTTACTTCGATTTTATATTTATCACTCACTTACAAATGTTGTAAGATACAAAAATTTCTTATCATTCCGTATCTTTATGTCTTTCTTTTTTTCTAAACTTCTACAAATCTTCAGCTTGTGTTTTTTTTCTCTCAACTCAATTAAAAACGATGAAAAGTAAAAGATATTAGGGTTTCTGTAAAATTTTCACTTTGTGGTCGTCAAAATTTCTTAAAGGAGGGTGTCCAAAAACTTTAGGGGGTCCGTTGGAATTTCGTCATGTATACTATTATTAAAGAATTTTTTTGATGGGGTGCCAAAAAAAACTCAACGTGCAACTAAGGTATCTAAAAACAATATTTTAAAAACAGTAACAGTAAATGTATTTTTAATAATTTTAGGTGATATAATATAAGAAACAAAAAATAAAAAGATAAAGAAAACCAATAAAGATTTTAATTACGTTTATATTTAAAAGGAAAAACACCGACTAAAAATATAAATACTACACATGTGTCAAGATTTCATTCTTAGTTTGATTAGGAAATATTTTTACTAATTTCAAATAAAGAATATTAATATTATAGAAATGTTTAATTAAGAATAAGTCACATAATTAGAATCTTTTAATTAGGACGAAATTACTAATAACGAATCATTTATCTAACTTTTTTTAAACAGCAAATGGTTCATTTATCTAACTAAAATAATAAATTTAAATCTTTCAATATAGAAGGTTATCTAATTGGTTAACTGAAATAGTTAAATAGTAATGACTACCAATTTTTTGTTTGCCTATTTATTCTATTTTTTTATAGATTGACTTGCTCTACCAATAAACATTTTACTCCTATGCTTTTATATTTATCATTCACTCACAAATATTCTAAGATACAAAAACTGCATTTCTATATCTTTATGTATTTAATTTTTTTAAACTTTTACAAAATTTCAGCATCTGTCCTTTTATCTCTCAACCCACCCAAAACCGGTGGAAGGTAAAAGATATTAGGGTTTTTGTAAAAATTTCACTTTGGGGTCATTATCGAAATTTCTTAAAGGCGGATATCAAAACTTTAGGGGGTCGGCTTCCAAATTTCTTGGGGTCGGTTGGAATCTCGACCTATATACTATTATAAAAGAATTTTTTCATGGGATGAGGGTAACCCCAGGTCCGCCCCTCATCTACTTAAGTCCATAAAATGCCTTATGTAGAAGGCAAACATGGTGTGGTTGAGTTTAGTTAACCAAACCACGGTGGCATGCCATATACACGATATCATATGTGTCTTGGTAAAGAAATTCATTGTTAATTAAGTCTATTTGTCTATCATCTTAGTAAGGCAATGTATAAAGAAAATGATCTCATAAAAGATTAAATATCAAGGAGTGTAGGTGCGACATGCATGTGTAAGAGTAATAGCAAATGCGTACATATGCAGAATGTAGTGCAACAATATTTAAAACTTAATTTAGTGCCTGATTCATACACATGACGTGTGAAGTCCTTAAACCTTAAATTCATCTAATCCTATGAAATTAAATACAAAATAATTAAAATATATTTGTATAGTTACAACCATATTTATTTAGTTACAGCTTTATTTGTTTAGGTACAACGTCTTAGATCAAATTATATCAACTATGCTTTATAGTCCAAATGTCCTCGTTTTAATTGGTGATCTTCGGGATATTTAGATTACCTCCACTGTTGAACCTAAACTAATCTGAATCAATCATTGAATATTTAAATAAATATTAATTTATAATTTAAAAACGTGAATTAACTCTAAATGATGCTTTACTTAAGTTTATGCATTTGTATTCCTCGTATAAAATTTAGAGTGTCTTGTCGTTTCTTTTCAGGTGGTTAGATCACGTTGTTATTTGCATCCACAAAAAGAAATTAATTTTTGCATCTGGCTTCCTAAAGTTGTAAAAAGTTGTTATCTTCATACAAAAACGTTAATTCCGTTAATTTAAAATGTTAAACCATCTATCACTAATTTTAGGTAATTATATAATTTTACATATAGAGACAAAATTCAAATTTATGTTAACATGTTATTATGATATTATATCATAATATAGTTCCACTCGATAATGGTTATGCAATTGAGGGATTTTGTTTTGTAATTTAAGGTAATTTTATCTATTTACATGATTAATAATTTAAATTAACGGAGTTAATGTTTTTGGATGAAAATAATAATTTTTTAAAATCTTGGAGATCCATATGTAAAAAAAATCTTTTTTGAATAAAAATTATAAATATGAGCAAACCACGTAGAGGAAAACAAAAATTCACTTTAAATTTTGTTTGACTCTAACATTTTATGCTTTCAAATGCCTTAGGTTTTGCTCATTTTTTTAAGTTCTAACATTCAATTTAACTGTATCCATAGATTAAATAGGATTTACGTCTAAGATATATTTCTTTTTATTTTTAAATTTTTATGTTTTTTTTATTGAAAATCCCTCTAAAAATATATACATATATAAGGACGTATCATCGATAAATGGAGAAAAACAAAAAGATGAGTGAAAAACAACCAGAGAAGATGCCACGTATCTAAAGAGGTGAGAGGTAAAAATGTTAAAATTTAATATAAAAGAAATTTAAAAACTCGGGCGTAAAAAATCACACGATTATGACAAACCGTTAAAAGTGAAAAACACACATGTGTTCAGGTTATCATAAAATCCTGACGCCACATTTAGTTGAAAACGCTTCAAAAATTTTATTTTAAACATATATTGTAATACTCCATATAAATTGAAAATAAAGAATGCTTAACCTTACGATAGAATAAAATATTTAGGTTTAGAAAAATATGGGGTTTACAAAAGTCAGAAATTATGATTTTTTTTCTTATGTTACAGCTCCAGGCCCTTTAATTTATACGTTAACATGACAGTGACACCAGTGCCGGCTCTGTAGTGTAAGTTGTGACGCATTGAAATTGGGCTCTTAAAAATAAGGGTCCTCATTTATAAAAAAAAATTAGTAGGTTTTGATATTATATGACTTAATGAAATATTGAAGCGAAAATAACACTTGATATTTAAGTCCCGATAAAAATTTTGATGATTTGATAGAGTTATTGAAGAAAAACAATTACACAATTCACAAAGCAAGCGACCATTTCTAAGTTCCTTCTTCTCCAATTGATTTGAACGATTTCGTCTAACTCTTTTTTATTTAAAGATATCAACTATCAACTATTTAAGTTAGTATACCAATTTTTCTTTGATTTATTATTGTTGTTCAAAGAAATTTCATTAGGTTGCTTTTGTTTAGATTGTGTTTTTCAAAAAGACATTGTTTTTTTATGGTTTGATTGGGGCTCCAAAAAACATTGAGCAGGTCCTGTGTGACACCCTCTCATCTTCTCCTCATATATTATTGTTGATCAATGAACTATTTTTTTCCTAAAACCTTTTAAAGAAATTTCTCTTTATTCATTTATTTTTGATATGATACTCCTCCAATATATAAAATACATGTATGCATAAATTATAACCTTGAAATGATAGTTTCTTGAAAACTTGGATATATTCTAAGGATAACAATTGAAATAAATTTGAAAATACAGATATTGGATGGGGCTAGAGGATCGAAAGATGCCACATCCACATGATGACATTTTCAAGCAATCTTTGTTCTTTTCTTATAATTTGCTTTTGTTTCCTTCTATTTTTTTTTTGTTTCCTTTTTGTTTGTGGCTGTGGAATTTTCATCAAAACTGTGCAGACATACAAACATTTTCATATAGTTGGACACCTATTTGTTTCAAAATAATTTATTTAATTATAAAATTATTAGCTAAATTTTGGATAATGATTGAAGTTACATATGCCTACATGGCTACTAGCATACTATGATGAATATGATTGCAATATTAGTGATTTCCCATGGAATAGTTTCTTCAATAATCAATAGTTACACCACCACATCTAATCGGACACCTGAACAGTCGTGTGAAATGTGAATATCATCTCAAACGATCATTTAAAGGTATAAGAGACCAATGCGATTTTATATAAAAATACTTTCGTTTAACAAAGTCTCAAACGACCACGTAACCTATAAACAGTCAATTTCAAGCGGATGGAGTGTTTAACGGTCCTCTAAAGTTATGACACAATTCGTACGGATATATCTAAATATTTTTGAACTTCGGTGATTAAATGAGCACAAATCTAATTTAATTAGTCTTCTGTGGAAAGATCATTGGATTCTAGTAAAATCATATGACACAAAATCGGGGAATAACATTTAATGGGAAGTTATAAATGTAGCGAATTTTTTTTCATAATATAAATGCGTTGAAAACAGTACTAAGATATGTAATCCAGTATATAAACCAGTATAAACCAGTATATTTATCTTAGGTTGGTACACCGTGTGTTACATTAATTAAATATGTAAATTAAATAATTAGTAATAAAAATTTTATGAATTATAAAACAGTACTAAGATAATACATAATTGAAATTACGTATGATTAATGACTTTAACTAATAAAAAGTTGATATCGATTTTTTACCCTTTATTTTTATATTTTGATTTTGTCTAAAAAAACCGTTCTTAAAAGAATATCACCTTTAAAATTTCTTTATTACAATTTCTAGTGTTAATTATTTTTGTTTCATAAATTTTATTTGAAAATATAGGCTTTAAAATGTTTAGTATTTTTATAAAAACTTAATGTTATATAAAAGTTTCTTATTTTATATAAAAATTTAGAAAATTTATTTACAGAAAAATCTCTCTTTAATTTATTAAAAATATACTTAATATGAAAAAGAGTTAAGTAATATCACTAATTAGTAGTTAATGTAAATCTATACTATATAATCTATTTTGTACAATAGATGAATGTTTAAAGATGACACCTGATAATTTTGATGAAATCTACACTTTTTCCATCACTTCTCTATCATATTAAATGATAGTTTTAAGAAAATAAATTAAACAATTAAATATCTAAAACGTAAATCTTTTCGTTCTAATGATTTATTAAGATTTACTAACTTATAAGATTTTAATTATATCATATCTTAAAATATAATTGTATAATTCTTAATAGTCATTATTTGTCATTTATAATTTCTTAAATCTTTATTATGTATTTTTAATTTTACCAATGGTTGATAATATCTACAATACAAAATTTTGATAAAAACTAAAGATTTTAACTATTTAGATTAATTATTTCATCCATGTAATACGTTGATCCTAATCTAGTTATCCAATATGAGAGAGCAGCGAGAACAATTAACTTTATGAGGTCTATAATTTTATCACGTGTCTCAAAAAATATTCTTTTATTAGTATAGATAGATATGACACTACATTCTAAAGAACAACTTTAATGTTTATGTGTATGTATGTGTTTTTGTAAGTCTATATGCGAGCATATGTCTATATTTCATAATATAAATGCGTTGAAAGCTGATATATTGTACGAATCTAACATTGATTCATGAGTTTGGGTCCAGGATCAAACGCATTCAATTCACGTTAGTTTTCAATGGAACAAATGAATTGATTTAGTTAAATGAGTCGCAAGTTGACCTGTTACATTTACAGGTGGACCTATTTTTCATGAAGAAAATTTACATAATAATTTTTTATCCAAACTAATTAGGTATTCATGTTACAATCTAAAAGATAAATTGTGACATAAGCATTAGAATTTTATAGTTTAGATGTAGTTATTATATAAAATTATATTTTGTATGTCAATTTCATAAATTATTAAATTGTAAAATATAAGAGAAGAAATTTAATGTTAAGCGAGCGTTTGTATCACTCTGCAAAAACTCTTTCCGATTTAGAGTTTGTGTCGACCCATTTATCTACAGACATACCAAAAGAAACTAATTTTTAAAATTATATATCAAAACCTTTTATACAAAATTATAATTATAATTTTTATTAATCCCTTTGGTCGGTGAGGATTTTGGTGGTGTTGTTTTTTTTCCTTCTTATGTTTGTATGTGTTTTTATAGGTTTGTTTTGAGTGTGGGTTTGAGGTTTGGGGGTGGGGTTTTTTTGTGGGTTTTTGTCGGTTTTCTATTTTGGACTCTGTCAAATTCTTACGATTTTGATGTTCGTTTGTTTTGTGTATAGCGTTGGGCTTTGATTTAGTTTTTTAGTTCTGTATGTTCTGGTGTGATATGGATTTGGGGTTTTGGTGTGTTTTACTTAGTGTATTTTGCTGATTTTGTGGTTTTAAACTTCATTTTGATTTTGGTTTAGGGTTATATTAAAATTCGCATAGACGCGGCAACCCGTGACGCCAAAACCTAGTTAGTTAACATTATCTTTAGTTTCGAATAAGATATTTAATTTTTTGAGTTTTATTGTTAAAACTTAAAATAAATGAAGTTGTGGTTAAATTATGAATAAAATTTGATTAACAAAGAGAAAATCCAAATGTTCAACATCCACGTGATTTGTAATACAGAACAATACATTACATGAAACATATATTTTTGTTTTGAAGTTGTTTTGATGACTTGTTTTCGTCTCCACAAAAATTGCTTCGTCTATCCACCAATTATTCATCAATTGGATGAGTTGTTAGATCACATCAAGACTTCTACCAAAAACTTTTAATTCTTTTTTTGTAAACCCTACTTGCGACTTTTCAAGATTTTTTAGAACCATCAAATTGATTTTGCCTATTTTGTTGTATTGGAGTCTTTAGAATTTGATTTTTCTTACTTAATTGATAATCAAACTTTCATTGCTGATCAAAATACTTTTAGCAATTAACTAATCCAATATGGTTTTAGTTAAAAACGATCCAACAAGTGCTATTAGATTTTATGATCTTCGATCTTTGATTTTATCAATACGTTGATTTCATTTCTACTTTTGATTCGGTTTTGATTCGGTTTGATCTCAAATTCAAGAATTTAAACTAGGTTTAGATTCTTTATAAATTTATTTTAGGAGAACTGAAAACTTTAACAAAAGTTCAACCAACAAACTATCAAGATCGATGACGACTTAGTTTGTCATGTAAAAGCGAAAGATAATGAACTCTTGATCATTTATAATGCTTTAAGCCAGCACCCAATCAAGAATGGAACACATGCTCTCATGTTTTTTTTTTGTTTGTTTTTTTTATTTTGAGCCGAATGGTGTTCAAATTCATTTTGCAAGTTACATAGAAAAAGGTCTCGAGAAAATTGACGATGATGAAAAAGCATTGTGTACATTGACTATGAAACCACTTAATGTGACACCCCACTCGAAACGTGGGCAGACGTGCACACTTGATACAACTTACAACGAAAGCAAACTGAGTTTTCATTACAAACTTACAACATTCTTAGTACAATACATTATTTAATTATAATATCAAACAATCATTAATTTCTACAGCTCTAAATTTCACTGTCTTCTCATTGTTCCTAAATTAGTCTCATTAATTACCTGTGATACATATACTCAAAAAGACATCAGCTAATGCTGGTGAGCTCATTCTATATAGTTTACAAAATTAACCTTGACATGCATACAATATCGTTGTGATATTTGGGTTCATAGGCATAGTGCCTTCCCTGGTTTTACCATAACCACTTGCAGCAGGTTTGTCAGACCCTCCCGGCCATCAAATAGGCATGAGCATGCGTCTGATGCATACAAGGAACCCTATCATCTTTTCAACCAGTTTGACACACTCCATTAAATATATCAGGATCCCGTATACCCTTACCGACCCGCGCATATATGTAAGCATTATAATTATTACCAGTATAGACAAAACGAGTATATTATCATAGTTTTAAAAACAGACATGATAACTCACCTATTTAACAATTGCTCAACAGTTGATAATAAATTCCTAGTAAGATCTAGTGATATCTCAAGTTCCTGATACAGTTTAAATAACTTAGGTTAGGCGATGGTACAACTAACTAGTCATTGTCATGGTTGGATATTAGCTAGCGCTATCTTGTTTAAGCATGAGTGATGAGTCTATGCCTAACTAAGGCTAGGCTACCTAAAACCCAATCCTAACAATAACCCTAACGCCTAAAATAATAATACTATACTAATACTAATCCTAATAATAACACTAAAATAAATAATAATTAACTTGAGGTAACTTAAATGAGAACATACCTTAAAACTATCTACAGCAATTTGATGTACAGTCTCCCTACCCGTGTTTCTACTCAAGCAAAAACGATTATTAACAACACCCAGTGGGGTATTGAGTACTCAAGATTCTCTTTATAACAGAGCGTTCTCAAGAAAACTTATATTATAAAGGAAACCAATGAGCTTCTATTTATAGCAAGCAGACAAGCATGTAACATCTTGTATTTTTGGTTAACTAAGAGTTAATTTCGTTAAATTCTTGTAAGTGCTATTGTTGGCATTTATGAAACTTATGGGTTAACTATGGTTATTTCTTAGTTATCATTTAAATTATGAAAGTTAGTAATTAAAATATTAAATTGTACAATAATAATAATAATAATAATAATAATAATAATAATAATAATAATAATAATAATAATAATAATAATGATAAAAATAATAATCATATTAAGCGTAATCTTATGAATAAATAAAAATAATATAAGTTTTATTATTTAAAAAACTTGTAAATAATAAGTTTTTAACATAAAATGTTGACACTTTAAAACTCCAAGGACTAAACTGTAATTTAATTAAAACTAAAACTGAAGTTTTGGAAGCAATTAAACAAAACCTAAACCACAGGGACTAAAGCGGTAAATTTTTAAAAACCAACCCCACCCCCTTTTTTCTCTATCCCCTCTCACGATTTTCCGCCCGCCAGCCGGCGGAGCTCCGGCGCAGCTCCGGCGATACCCCAAAAACTTATTTTTGCTTCGGTTTTCAAGCCAAAACATACCAAAATGCTCGGGAACTCGTTCCAACACAAATAAATGTATTAATTGAACTTTAAACCCGGTTTTTAACACACTCAAACTCAAAACCGAAATACATCAAACCTCCAAGCCGTTATACGCATAAACAATAATGAAAACTCAATTAAACGGCTGTAAAACGTTCGGGTAATCATTTAAAAGTTATTGGCAACATCTATTACACCTGAAACAACTTTGTAAATTGATTAATCCATCCGAACAGTCGACTTTAAGCCTATAGCCGTTGGACATCAATTCGAACGAATTGAATCTATAAATTAGAGGGTTTCTACTTGAATTGGGTTTCTTAAACTCTCTGGACTCTCAATTTCACCAAACACATATACACACATCGAATTCCTAACTCAAGAACAAACGGCTGGTGCTTCGGTCAAATCCAGGTAATTCGACTAGGGGTTATACTCGGTTTTACATGGGAACAAAAGCCTCATGGTTAATTGGATTATTAACAACGTTTTGAGGTTCAATTTGATCCAAATTGAAACTAGGGTTCTTTGGTGAAATTGGGGACTTCATCTGGGTTATATTTTTAAAATTTTAAAACCAACTATTAACGCGGCTAAGACCTTGGTTTACTGGTTACCCACTCACCCTCTCATACAGGAGGTACCGGGTTCGAACCCGAGGAGCCTCACATATGTTTTTAGGCCTTTTTAGCCTTCAAATTAAATATTAAAAATTTCTAAAAATTATGAAAGATAATTTTATAAACTTTGTTTATTTTAAAAACACTAGATTATTTTTTGTAATTTATTTATAAAAATATCCTTTTATTTCTATTCTAAAGTTAATATTAAAGATAGTTTATTTTTATAGAAAAAATAGACTTTAATTACTAGTTTAATTTACAACATTGCCTTTAAATTATTGTTTAAATTGTGTTTATTTTATTTATAAAACTTTATTTAAACTTTATAAATCTTACAAATTATCATAAATGTTGTTCTAAATTCATATTTTTATATATTTCTTTCAAGTTATTATGAATGTTCCTTTTCACATCTTGGTATAAAATATAAATATATATTTTTTTTCAAGAAAATATGAATGATTTTCATTTGTTAAAAATGATTATTTGACAAGCCCCCCAAAAAATCCACTTAAAGCCCTAGTCCTCGTTAGTTCGTTAAACTTATTATTGAACTTAAACCTTGTAAATATATATATTCTTAGGTACCTTGTGAAGGATTGCATTGGAACGTTTATTTATATTCTTAATAATCATCATTTCCTATACTTAATTGGCATGTAAGTATTTCAATATCCCTTTTGCATATTTTTACACTTTGGGGTGAAACATATTACCTTATAACCATTTCACTTGTAAACTCGTTTGATTCTTGTAAACACTTGGCAATTCACTTGTATGTTGTGGTTAGTTGATCTTAGTAGTTACCATGTATTGACTATTATATGTGCAATCATTAACTATTGCTAGCCTGGTAACGTCATAGATCTATGGGCCTGACAAGCCTGCTTGGTTAATCCAAGTACACTTAGCTAATCGTATAATCTTGTAAATGTGTAATCTTGTAAACTGTCAAGGTTTGATTGTTACATCTGTCATACATCCCTAGTTACTTTGCTCACTAACTTATGACATGAATTGCCATCTTTTATATATTTATGTATGAAAACTATGGAAATCTCACCAACATTATGTTGA
>BJCO01366011.1:0-10195 GCA_018326465.1 Flaveria floridana
ACCAAAGCTCTTCTTCTCTTCTTCTTTGTGTGCATACGGGAATGAGCAGACAATGCTCATCAAGATGTATGGCAAGCCATACATATTCAAGATTAAGTTTCATCAATTGGCAAGATCCACCCCTCTAGTATCATTTTTCATGTTTCCACCACTATTAACTAACTAGTAAATCTTCTAGTTAAGTCTTAAACGTTTAACCTTTAACATATTTTACAATATTAGGTTTTAACACATAACACATTAATTGTATTTTAATCACATAATATGAAATTCGGGTCGTTACATCTCATCTATATGCATGTCTAAAAATACATATCACATATATGATCAATTATATTTTTGTGAGTGTATCCTACTGAGAGGTCCACTAAAGATCCAAAACTGTTAGAAAAACTACAAGATCTTTTTTCTTTCAGACAATCAAAAAATAAAGAAATAATTAATCTATTCAAGATAATTACATATTTACGAAATACCGTATCAATTCATTCTATTTCATTAGATTTGGGATGTGTTATGGTTCGGAAGGAGACAATTCCAACAAGATTTCATGCTTGAACAGAAATTTATTTTTTTATTTATTTCATCTATTCCATGACCGGAATAGGGGAGGTACACATTACACCATCATCTTTAATTAGAAGAGAGAGTTCAAGAAATGACAGATTTATTCGCTTTATCAATAACTAGAACGGTTTTTGCTCGAATCATATAGTTAGCATGAACAAAATATTAGTATAAACATCTTGAACTATAGTTTTTCCTTTTTTAAATTATGTGTATGACAAATTAGTGTATGGATGGGGTGTAAACAAGTTAAGTCAAACCAGCCTTAGCTTATTAAGTTGAACATGTTTGATATGTTGAAATAAGATTCCTAGTTCAACTCAAGAGAACTCCAGCTTGCTTTCAACTTGTTTCAAATAGCATGGTTACCTCTGAAAAATTGCATTCCTCTTTTCTTATATAATTTGTCAACGTTTTCAATTCCAAAAATGCTAATGTGATTTATATATGTTTAAAGTTCAAGTTCGACTTATATCTATTATAAGCTTGAGTTGCGCTCAAACACGATTTGTTTATTATTTCATTATATATATATATTTAGTTAAAATTATGTAATATTTAATTTTCACATAAGTAAACACATGTGTACACACCCACATATATCAACCTAGCTAAATGTTAGTTTAAAAGAAAAATTAAGTGACCTCAATGATATAGGTATGAAAAACTAAGTTAACTGCATTTCTTCTATTAAAGTCACTTATAATTTTTTCTAACCACAATAATAACTTAATTTCTAATATTGTTATGATTAATTTGTAATTGTTAGTTTAAAAGAAAAACTAAGTGACCTCAATGATATAAATATGAAACTTGATTACTATTTAATGATTTTTCCCCTAAATTTATGGAGGTAATTGTGAAAAAATACAATTGTGAAATATTTTACTAACAACAAAGCAATAATAAAGCATGAGTGTTTTATAGTTAGAAAAAAAATATAAGTAATTTTACATATACAAAATTGTAATTTGATTATATTTCATGATTTTATCTCTTCATTAACTAAGTTCATATATAAACTTGAGCTCAACTCAATAATCATTAATACCACGTAACACGTCTCGCCGCACACAACATGCATCAATCCCGCATTACAAATTCAAGTTACACCAAACACATACAAGAAAATGTCATTCTCATGAAAACAAATAACCAAATATATATAATTATTAACTTTTCCTATTTGAGCATCCTTGCTTAAAGTTTTATATTCATAAAAATATTCAAAACAATACCATTTACACAAAAGTGAAGACAATTTCTTGATGATAAATACACAAATACAATCATGAACTTGCCCTACTTGAATATCTTTGATGCAACTTTTATGTTTATAACAATCCACACAAGCACATGTACTATATCTATATACTAAACCATGTTTCAACCTTTACCGAAAAGATACAAATTCTTTAAAGTCTATTTCTTTCTAATTTATGTATTCTAAGTACTTTATTTTGAATGAACAGACATTTGGCCTCAATAGTACCCTAGTGTATAATAAGTGTTTTGTTTTTTAAAGATCAGTTGTTCAAATCCTATAGCAGAAAAGTTATATGGATTCAGGATTATGAAGACTCAATAACAAGTATTGTTTTTTGAGAAAAACTATAGGTTTTATGTTGCATACACCACCTCTTTGAAATTGCATTTTATGAATAAGTAAACTATCGTTTGGGGGGTGGGGGTAGGGAACGCCCCTTAGGCCAGGCGTGCCTTGGCATGACACCCCAACACCGTCGGCGTGTTCTCACGGCTTGTTCTCGCAGCGTGCTCTCATCATAGGTTACTTCCAAAATCCGACCATTGCCCCCTCCCCCCTCTAAATGGCTACTTTTGCATGGTGTGGTGTGGCATGAGTCTCCCCTAAAATATAAGTGTGTGATGTAGTGTAACATGATTTGACATAACACAATCTTATTGGTGGGTTTTATAGTGTGGTGGAGGTTTATAGCATGAGTGCCCTTCACACTTAGACTATCCCCATCGCGGTGCCCGTGGCTGGCCCGTCGCCGACGTGGACCGCGCCCGTCGGAAGGGCGGCGATGGGGGAGAGCCGCCTGAGATTAAAAATCCGTCCAGAAGAGCGATGGAAAGGAAGTGGTTGTGAGTCCCACCACTATAAAATCAATTCTAAATATAAATATGTTATGGGAAGAATAGGTGAAGGTGAGTGTAAAGCTGACGTGACATGCTGATTAGTACTGTTTGTGAGAAGGATGAGCTGTAGCGTTGGGATAGTCTTATAGTCACTGACAGTAGTTTACATTTTTATAAAACCATGGTTTACTTTTTTTCAAGAAATATACATGGTATATGAATCTACAATCATAAAATTATATAAATACGATGCGTTTTCATTTTTCTTGGGTAAGTATAATACACGATAAGGAGATAAGACATCACCGAGTCGATATACAATGATCGCCCACTGTTCTGACACCCAAGCCTCTAAGGTTAAATTGCATGGACCCGATGGCCGACACACGCAGAGACTTTGACCGTATGGTGCACCCGGTGACTCGGTTACATAATTATTTTATTTTGGTACCATTCATCGTACCACTGCTGCTGCTCCTGACCCACAATATTCAATGTGCATAATCGCCAACACCAACCAAATATACCCATCCAAAAATATGGATTCATACAAGTGCAACTACAATATTATTTTTTATATTTGTTGTTTTATTGTCACAGTTTTTTTATTGAGTTTTTGTATGTTTTTTTTTTCTTTTGACAATAACATACAGTTTATGTATTATAGGGTTGGTTTTCTTTATAATCACAAGATTTTTTATATGTAGCTATTATGAAAGCTAGCGGACTCAACATGGACTAATTGATCAAAGCAAACTATTGGGAAAGGGGTCGGGTTTGATTTTTAAAAAAGGTTGCAACTTGGGCTATGTCTTGAGTTTTGTGACTCGTTTAAATTCTAAATTTAATCATTTGAAGCTCCAATTTTGGACCCGTTTTGCCTAATTTTTCATCTTCAACTCATTTTTACGTAGAAACTTATGAATATTTTATTTGAGTAATTTAAAAAGTCTATTTAGGAAATTCATTTCCTAATTATGCAGTCAATTTTAGTTTTATAAACTTGATTCGACCTGTTATATTTAAATGTGCCTTTAATATAATGGTTTAGTGACTACATAATGTATTAGTTTTCATCTTAAAATTTTTTTTCTATGTTATTCTTGTTTCGGATGTCAATTTTAAACCCGAGTTTGAAACATTGTTGCAAAAAGAATAATCTTCTGAAAATTCATTCACTTGAAAGCAAATTTGTTCTTGTCCATTTATTATAACCAAAAAGTAGATTATGTGGCATATTATTTAATACCATTCAAGAGATTGAAAGTACTAAAATATCAAACTATTAATGACAGAATTATTAACACTGACAAAAAGGGTATAAATCTTATAAATGTAGGGTTAGTTTAAAACAGAAGCATGTTAATAAATCCCACAATAAGTACATAATAATATGTTAACATCAAAGTTATCTTTCGATTGACACGTAAACCACACCTATAGGTGGCTTTTTAAGCCATTTAACTCATCATGTTCCTTTAAGAAAACGACATGCACACTCATGTCTCGTAGCAAATCAATTCATTGCACTTCCACCTGCTCATTTGTGATTTGTTACATGTGATCTGTGAGAACTGAAAGATGAGTTTCGATCGCCATGTGAGATGATTTAGGCTCATCGACACAATATATAACATTTCATTGATGATTCTTGTTAATTACTTACTATACCTCCTTTGGTATCATTACTCGAGGGTCTTGCTTCTTCATCTTCTTGATTCTTGATTCACATCACCACCGTTCAACCGGCCGGTTTTCGAGCTTTTTACAGTGGCATGATGAAGCTTTGCCACTGCAGTTACGGTGGCTTGTCACTTTGTGGGATGTTGGTGGTTATATTGCTTGAATTGATCAATTTGGGATATGCGTCTTCTTCGTTAATGCTGGTGAGATTCTTTTTCTGAATTTAATTTAAAAAAGATTGTTTTGAATTATTTTTGTAGATGTTTGTATGTGTGGAAGTGTATTACAAAGATTATTCTGAATTTGAATTTATAAAACATGTTAGTCAGGGTGCTCATAAATAGGTTTAAACTAGTTGAACTATTTAAACAAAAGCACGTCGGCTAATTTTGGGTAGGAGAATGTGTAAACGAATTGCATCTCTATTCGGTTTCCCCGAATCATATTAATTTAAGATTGTATTATGTTTATCACTAGATATCCATTCTAACAGAAGTCCAAATTTGACTTTTGAAAGTCAAGTTCAACTTCAAATTTGAGAAATATTAGCTGCATGAGATCTTGTAGATGAGAATCTAAGGAATGCATGACAAATTTCAAGTTTAAATCATTGAAAAACATGGTTTGAATCTTTCAAAACACGCCATTGACTGTTTTTGTAACAAAGGAAGCAGACTTTCAAATGAAACCGCATTGGATTATGGACCAGTGTAACAAATTTCTAATATTTTCATGCAATTTTGTACTTGTAGATTCATTTGCTCTATAAAAATATCATCGATAAATAAAAGCATGAGCAAATGAATAATCCTTTCGGAACATCTAGTAGACTGTCATATGGTAAAATTCCAATAACTGTAGTTTTAAAACATGCTCATATTACTGTTTACAGTCAGCTCATGGACCAAAACTTCTCTGTGCAGGAACCGATTGTTCCAAAATCAAGGCACTCGCGTCTATTTATCAGCGCGTTACAACAAGAGAATGTGAGTTCCACGTGATTTTAACAGTCTAAACCTCCACCTAGTTTAGTAACATATGTTTTTGATTAGGTGTTAGTTACTGTTCTATGTTCACTCTTTATTTTTTGGTTAGTTGAATGACCAAAAGTCGGAGCTTTGGACACCTTTGGTCAACCAAGGATGGAAACCCTGTATTGATTCTACTTCAACTTCTTGTAAGTCATGTGAACTTAAATTTTACTAACAAACAGTTTCAAATATTAGGTAAAATGCCTTACTTTGATAGAGTGAAGAGTATATTTATGAAATTAAATCAGGAGAAAATCACTAAATTTTCTGGTGTCTGTTATACCTCTAGATCATTTCATGAGATGCACGAATCTCTGGTCGCGTTTTTAATACGTGAGTAGAAGTATATGCGCAAATCTTGATCGCGCATCTCATCATTAAATGAGTGATTTGTTTCTGACATGACTATACATGTATAGCATATTCAAAACCAGCTACTTTTGTGACTATGTATGTGTTCTTTTCATAAAATTCTCTAAATGTTCTCTCTACTTTAAAGCATCATTGCCGGATTCTTCAGGATACATCCAAGTGTTCCTTGATGGAGGATTGAACCAACAAAGGATGGGGGTATGTCATGTGCATTTCGAATTAGGAAGTTACGAAGATTATGTTTACACGCGATAAACGCTAACTTTGTCTTCATTTTCTAACTTCCTTTTTTTCCATAAATTTGTTTGATTAGATATGTGATGCAGTTGCTGTAGCTAAAATACTCGATGCAACTCTTGTAATCCCTTATCTTGAAGTGAATCCAGTTTGGAAAGACACAAGGTCAATCCTTTGACTTTTAAATGTCAACCTTGTTATGACCAAAAGTAGAGTAATTATTCACATGAATATTAACATGAAGTGTATCATGCATTTGCAGCTCTTTTGAAGATATTTTTGATGTGGATCACTTTATGAATGTATTGAAGGATGATATATCTATTGTTAGGGAGTTACCCGATGAATACACATGGAGCACGAGGGAATATTACGCCTCTGCCATTAGATCCACTCGAGTTAAAAACGCACCACTTCATGCTTCAGCGAATTGGTATCTTGAACATGTTTTTCCAGTTCTAGAGAGGTTTGAATCTATACTTAACTTTTGATTTCAAATTTGATTAACTACCATCTGAAACTTAATTTTACTCATTTAGTTACGGGATAGCTGCAATTTCACCATTTTCTCACCGACTTGCTTTTAACAACATGCCTATGAACATCCAACGGCTAAGGTGCAAAGTCAACTTTGAAGCGTTGACTTTCGTTCCCCGTGTTAGAAATCTTGGAGACATGCTGGTCAATCGCCTCAGGTTTCCTGTTGTTAAAAGTGATGGTGCAGTTGGCAAGGAGTATCTTAAACAAGGTGTCGACGCGAAAGGCGTAAAGGGTGTAGGAAAGTTTGTTGCCCTGCACCTACGGTTTGACAAGGTAGGTTACATTTGACTTTTATTGTCAAATAGACTAATAATCTGGACCAATATGGTTGACCTCAAAAGTCAAATATGAACTTTCAGGATATGGCTGCACATTCAGCATGTGACTTTGGTGGAGGTAAAACAGAGAAGAGAGCTCTGGCTAGATACCGTAAAGCAATTTGGCAAGGGCGGGTCTTGAACTCACGGTTCACTGACGAAGAATTAAGGAACCAGGGTCGTTGCCCTTTGACACCCGAAGAAATTGGTTTATTGTTGACCGCTTTGGGTTTTGATAATAGTACCCGCTTGTACCTCGCTTCTCACAAGGTAAATCTACATTTTTATCTGAATCCCATCATGCAAAAGTTAACATTTTTTACTTCCAACTGTCAGCTGAGTTCTGAAATTTGGGCGATGATATGGAATACAGGTGTATGGTGGTGAAGCTAGGATCTCAGCTTTAAGGAAACTGTTTCCACAGATTGAAGATAAGAAGAGCCTTGCTTCTGCTATTGAAAGGTCCCAAATAAAAGGGAAAGCTTCTTTATCAGCTGCTGTTGATTATTATGTCAGTATGCATAGCGATATCTTCGTGTCTGCTTCTCCTGGCAATATGCACAATGCAATGGTACGCATGCATATATTTAAGCCTGGCAAAATGGGTGGGGTGTATAATGGGTCGAAACAGGTTCTTAGCAAAATGGGTTTGGGTCAACAAGGTTCATTTCAGAAAAATATCAGTTTATGTCGTTTAAATTTGGTCATCAATTTCTATTAATGGGTGTTTGGATTATAGTAACAGAATCTTAAATTGAACAGGTGGGACATAGAACATACCTGAACTTGAAGACGATAAGGCCAAACATGGCCTTATTGGGACAGCTTTTCATGAACAAATCCATGATTTGGTCAGATTTTCAAGCAGCAGTGGTTAAAGGGCAGAGAAACCGGCTAGGCAAGATCAACATACGAAAAGAAAAACAATCCATATACACATATCCTGTACCTGATTGTGTGTGTCAACAAGATTAAGTTGGAAAACACCATTTTGTCAAATGAAAGAACACACCATATGGTGGTTGGTAGCTATGACCATAATAAGTTGACATTTATTATTTGATCTCTCCCATGTAGTAGTTGTCAGGAGGGAAAAGTGCCATTCTAGTCGCAGGTGTCGCCCACAAATAATTCTACTAATTAAACTCGTGTCTTTATAATCAATTTAATCCCCCAATTGGAGTACACTAGTATGATTATAAATAAGTTTTATGTGTTTGTTTATCATAGTTTATGTTATTTAATTATTTAAGAACTAACTATAAGATTTATTAATTGCAGTTTACCAATAAAATTATCTCAACAAGAGTTTAGGATGATATTATTATTTTCAATAAAATTAGTTCAAGTTTTTGGATGGTTACTAACAAAGTATATAAAATAGTCAATATAACAAAGATATATAATATATATCCAACATAAGAATATTTTATAAACTAATTTCCATCCCTATGGTTTCAAATACCAAACTGGCGTTTGGTTCAACATGGGTCTAATGATTTAAACTCTGGATCATCGTGAAAAATGAATCATCCAATGTGTTCAAAGTACAAGAATGTTGATCACTACTTTGCATAATCAAATGGCATACCTCTCTACTCTGTGTCGGAGCTAAGCAGGCGGCATGAAATATCGACTGGAAACCTATCTTCCCAATGACTTGAGGGACTGACTGCTTTACTTCTTATCTGTGCTTGTCGAGCTAAAGGTGTTTTCATCTTTTTTATCCTTCTCTGATGATGTGGATCCTTTGGCCCTGATGCTATTGGTCAGTTCCTTTACTTCAGCTGAGTTAATATCCATTCCCTCTTCAATAGGAAGAGTTCTTTTAGAACCATCCAAAGCAACACCTAGAACTATGTTTTCTTCCATTGCAGCAGGTCGGGACGCCTTTTGTTCTGTTACACCGTCACTTTCAACCACTTTATTGTTAGGTTTTCCATCATCCACGTTTTTATTTCTTATAGTAGTATCTGGATTTGGCTTCTTCTCTTTTGCATCAGAAATTGTTTTCTTATCAGTGGCTTTTACATCAGAAGTTGGTGTATCCTTCGTTTTAGAGTCGGATGGAGCACTTGCACTCTTCCCTTCTGTCTTGCTATTTGACTTTGTTGAAGATTTGTTGTTTTGACCTTTTGACTTCTCTTCTCCGTTGAATTTGTAATTGGGTTCCATTAACAGCAAGGGCCGATTTGAAGGTGCTCGACCACGAGTAAAGACTGAATCTGCAAAGGGATGGCTGTCCAAGTCAGAGTCGTTATACATCTTCTGAACTGTGCGGATTGGTGTAGCAAGTCGGGCACGGTGATGACTAATCACTCTCAGAAGATCCAACAAGATAGCTTCCTGTTTTATATTTAAAAAACAAAATTTATAAACAATTAAAATTAAATTATTGATGAGCTAAAGTTAACAAATTGTCTTACCTTTACACACAAATACTCTTCATGATGAGGAGTTTTTACAAAGCACGACACCAAAATCTGCATAACAGAAGCTATAATAAGTGTGAATAACATAACCCAGATAATTAAGCAGAAGCACATGGAATAAAACCAACCAAAAGGGATTGATTTTCAGGATCAACATTTTCAAGGAAAACCCTCCTATGCAATCTCTGTTGTTCTACTTGAGGATTCTTTGCCAATACTTTACGCATATCAGCTACGATAATCTGTATAAATAGTAAGCTAAATACTCTTGATAATAAGGAAAACAAAAGAAATTAAATAGCAAAAGATGAATCGTGTACTTGCATTGATCTTATTGACATCTAAATGACTTATAGCTAAATGAGTTTTAATACGCCAGTGAGTCTTCTGAGTCATATTTCTCACTACATTCATAGTAAACTTGTGATTTGGAATATGAATAGCTTCACGATCTTCACCTCTTATAATTGTAGGTGACCACCAACCAACATGCTACACATGAAAACAGAAGGATCCAACAATTAGAAAACATTTTGGAATATAGCATGTGGCATTAAAAACACATGCAAGTTTTATCTTGGTAAGTCTTGTTGAAGGGACAAACCTCAACAGTTCCAGAAACTTCATAGCCTTCTATCTTTGCTTTGATCCACTCGTTGACGACAAATGGACGTGTTGCATGAATCATAACACTTGTCAGAAAATTTGTGAATATCTACATTTAGAGATAACTTAATGGATATATTTTCATACATATGTTAACAAATATATGCATAATATAACATGAATAGTATATACATATACACACACGTATACCTCACGACCAGCAAGTGTGAGCAAAACAGTCCCAAGACCACCGGCGGTTAACCATTTCTGGGTAGAGAAACCTAGCAGCTCCATGAAAAGTGATACA
>BJCO01366012.1:0-15657 GCA_018326465.1 Flaveria floridana
ACCAGTAACCATTAGCGGTGACGCGTCGCCGCTAAAGGCGTCGCCGCTAAAGGTTTCAGGTACGATTTAACATGAGCCGTTCGATGTAATTGATTTTGGACGGCTAGATTTTGGTCAAATAATGAACTGTGGATCGCGATCTTTAGCGGCGACAGGTCGCCGCTAAAGACGTCGCCGCTAATACCTGTCGTCGCTAAAGCCACTGTCGCCGCTAATACGAGTCTTTCTTGTAGTGTTCCCTTGGACCTTTGTACTAGTTTGTTGCCACTTTTCTTTTCCTTTTTTTGTGATCATCCCTTTGCTTGTGATGAATAGGAGATTACATGATATGAACTCAGTCGTTGGTGGGAATTAATTTCAGAATTAATTCAAACATTTAGGAAGTATGAGTGGTTGATCCAAAAAATCAGGACATGGGGAAGTGGGGGTGCAAACTTCCAATGAGAATTAGGTGTTATGGTTATTATTATTTGTTTTGTAATCTGAATGTGGAGATTAGCCCTCTTGAATCGGGCTGACTATCTTGTTTAATTTTGCATTTTTCCATTCGAAGTTTTGGGTTCTATCATTGGGTTCCATTATCGGGAAATCAAATGGCACCTGCTATCCGGATGTTGGTAGATCAATTAGCAACCATTGCGGCAAGATTATATGTTATTAGATTAGATGTTATTCTTGCAATTTGGATTAAAACACGTTCACTTAGAAAATATGGCTATAATTCTTGGAATTTTTATGGTTTAAAGCCAAGAATATATAGGCCGTAGAGAACAAGAAAAAAAAACACAAACTTACATCCGTACAAATGTACAATTAATTTTATTAACAACTTTAAAATTTTGGATTTAGTCAAACTAAAAATATTGTGATTTTGATTTGAATTTTCTTACCATAATTAAAAATATGTAACCTTACTAATATATTGTTATTGATTTAATTAAAAAAAATCATGTGATTGGTTGGATATGGGTTTTTTTTAAACATGGTTTAATTTGATCTCCTATATGTATATATATCCTTGTAGGTCATCAGATCATGAGTAGTCGTTAATTGAATTCTTTTTTATTTTAAAATACTTAATTATACGTAACTCAACTATATCTTATTTAAAAATATTTTTTATAAATTTAATTTTTTATAAATTATTAATATTTTATTTATTTAATATATGTAATTCACAAAGAGTATAAAAATAATAATAAAATATATAAGTTTAATTAATAGTGTGATGCTAATATAATAATAAACTAGTTTTCACCCGCCGTGCGTTGCAACGGCATTGGACGCGACTTGATAAAGTATAAACTAAATTCAACTCGACTCGTTTTCTAACTAAATTTACGTTAAAATTTCGAACAACTCGGTTTTTTACCGTGGAATGAAAACATATTTGCTTTGATCTGTTGTATTTTCAAACAAAATTTATATCAAAACATACATAAACTTAAAGCGTACATAAAATTAAGCTCGTTTTATATTTGTTCTGACTTATTTATGAACAAAAATTACATCGAGACGGTGACATAGAGAACTTTGTCACCCCTTGTCACTTAAAAGTAAAGAATGAGATCAATTATTAATCATCATTTAGTGATCCTACATGTATACATATAAAACAAAGCCGAAAAGCATACCAACGACCATCTTTTAAGATGGTTTCTCACAACCTTAAATAATAAGTTTTAACTAAAAAATCATTATTATCAATACCACCTTTTGGGGCAGTTTTTCGCAAAAAAAAATAATAACTTTTAATTAAAAAACAATATGAGTCACTTTTTGGGACGGTTTCATCCAACCATTAAAAACATTATTATGAATGTTTATTTTTAAATGCTTTAATACATAGGTGATATATAAAAAAAATATTTAAAATTAGTCATTTCATTAAATAAAGTTAATTAATACATAACTGGAAGAGGTGTAAATTGAGAGTTCAATATTTGCTGGTAATTAAGCGTACATATCCTAGTTTTGTTTTCGACTTTTCATTTATTCATCATCTGTTTATTTTTTATTTTTTTCATTTGTTTTGACTACCATCTTCTATATTCTTCTTCTTCTTCTGCCAGGGTTGAGTATTTCTACAGCTACAAGCATGGTTATTTCTAACCCTTCCACAGCCTTAATCTAGATCCTCCAAATACATTGCGGTCGAAGTTCGAATTCTTTGCACCATGGTTGGCGACAATTACTGTCGTTTCTTCTCTCTTGCTACTCACGCTGGCGACAATCATTGTTTGAAATAGCGACGATAATGGCATCTAAGCTAGATGCCATTATCGTTTATGATTTTGATTTGACGTGGTAAGAAAATTCAATATGTCCTAGCGATATTGAATCAATAACAATATATTTGCATATGTATAAGGTTTGTGAGGTGTGGAGTTTTTTATACAAACCTTATACTATGCAAATATTGAATCAATAACAATAACAAACTAAAGATATATCGTTTGTGATTTTGATTTGAAATAGCGACGATAATGACGAATTTTCTTACCATAATTCGTCAAAGGAATCAGGCGTGATTCCATATCCAATTTACAGAACACCACATCTAAACTAGTCATAATTTTGGATTTAGTCAAACTAAAAATATTGTGATTTTGATTTGAATTTTCTTACCATAATTAAAAATATGCAACCTTACTAATATATTGTTATTGATTTAATTAAAAAAAATCATGTGATTGGTTGGATGTGGTTTTTTTTTTAAAACATGGTTTAATTTGATCTCCTATATGTATATATATCCTTGTAGGTCACCAGGTCATGAGTAGTCGTTAATTGAATTCTTTTTTATTTTAAAATACTTAATTATACGTAACTCAACTATATCTTATTTAAAAATATTTTTTTATAATTTTAATTTTTTATAAATTATTAATATTTTATTTATTTAATATATGTAATTCACGAAGAGTATAAAAATAATAATAAAATATATAACTTTAATTAATAGTGTGATGCTAATATAATAATAAACAAGATCTTGATAAACAAGATCTTATTACCAGATTTCCCGAATCCTTTCCCCAAATAAAAATTTGGGAGTGCAATATTATACCCCTTCTAAAACACTAATAGAAATCCTCAGATACACCCTTCGATATCATTACACAGACTCTCGATTCAACAACAATCTGATCCCTCTTGCGATTCGTTTTCCGGCGATGTAACCGAATTCCGATGATATAACCGAATTCAGATACACCTTTCGATTACATTACACAGACTCTCGATTCATCCTGTGATTCGTTTTCCGGCGATATAACCGAATTCCGACGACCGGACGCTATCTCTGCTACACCGTTCAATTGTGTACACTGTTTACTTCTTATGATACTACATTTTTAGTTATGCTTCGTTTCATATCTGTTACGTACACGATTCTGTTTTACAATTGTTCTGTTATGTGTTCACTGATATGCTCAGGTCTTAGGTTTTCAGGTTTATATAGGAGGAAGTGAAGAGAAGACTGAGAGCTTTAAGGTTTTTATCAATGATTAATGTAATGAACTGTTTTGGATTGCGTTAGACCTTCACCTTGAAGTGTTTCTGAAATTTGCATTTGCTTTCGATTCATGTGATAGTGACACGTTACTTCTATTTAAGTTAGGTTGTTATGGGTAGAGGGAGCTGTATGCTCTTATAGAGATTGACGTAATACTTGTTACTACTTAAGCTTAGGAACTGTTATTGTTATTCAAACTGAACAGTACATAAACTCATGAGTCATAAGGGTCGTGCGTGTGCAGGAGTTTTTCATCAGATACAGTATTAAGTTGTATGAAATTCTATTATTTGAAATTAAAATTAAAATTAAAATAAATATATATAACATAGATGCTTCTTACATTTCACTCTAGCAGTCTAGCACAGGATGCATATATGCGTTAATATTCCCACATTCTTTTATAAGTATCTGATACAATGAGTTCCTGCTGAACCATTTTTCTCATTTATTTCCTTCTTCTTTGAGAGACTTACACCATGATCTGTCTTTCTAACCAATCACTTGATTTTTTGCTTTTGGTGATGGCGGTTTCGGAGGAGAAGACTTGCCGGTTATTGCTTTCTTAACCTTGGCGATCGAATGTTTGACCTTTGACCCAACACCTGACAATATATTATGAGATTTCTTATGAGCCTTGACATCCATGTCTTTTGATGCTTCTACCATAACAGGTGCATCAGAGCATGAACCCATTTTTTCATCATCGTCATTGTCCTCTTCTTCTTCTTCATCCTCTTCATCTGTTTTCACTCCACTTTCACCAATTTCATTTTTGTTTACTTGCTGATCTTTTGTCAGAGCTGAATCTCTCTCTCCAATCAAGTTTTCAGCCACTTCTGAGTTTCCTTTTGCTGGTTCGTGCAGCACGTCAGTCAAAGAAATCTTAGCTGGTTCTACAGATTCAGACTTCTCTTTTTGATCTATGAAAACTGTATTGTTGCATTGTGGTTCAGTGTCTGAAGCCTTATTGGCTATTGAATTTGCTGCCTCATGAATCAATGACTTCGCAATTGGCTCCCCTTGCTCATGTGATGGACCTACTTTCTCAGTAAAGATTTTGCTCTCAGTGCTCTCTTTTGGATGTGGTTCATTTGGTAACTGCTTACCTACAGTGCTAGTTGGAACGCCATATTTTTGTATTTCTGGAGGAGCCTGGCTTATCTTTATAAGGTCATCCGTGACCGATTTCTGGGAAATCTTCAAGTCCTCTGTAGCTGCAGTACCAAGAATCTCTGGTGCATCGAGTCCCAATGGTTCCTGCAAAAGATTATAGCTTGTTAGTTGTGAGAATGGCCATTCATCTGCTCCTTTTCATCTTTAACACCCTATTTTGTTTTTCGTTTTTACATCTTTAGTTCTTTTTTATCTTTTTGTTATGTGATACATTATTCAGGCTTTGATGATGTTACCTGTTTCATTCCAGAAACCTCTTCTATGGGTTTGCTTCGGTTACATGCTGACTTGAGAGGCTCCTTGTATTTTAGAAGTCCTTTTACTGTCTCATGCACTTCAACTGTCTTATTCTTTGCCTTATCAGCTGTTGCATCCATGACAGATGGAACCTGAAGGTCCACACTTCCAACTTCAGGTTTCTTTGTTGAAGTTTTCACCTGTTTGAAGAGAATAGCAAATATGACTCCATAATAAATTAAACAGAAAATGAATTGAACATGTTGCATGATGTTGAAGAAAAGCGCATACATGTTCAGCTGGAATTATAGCCTCTATGCTTTCATTTGCTTCTTTTTTCTGCTTTCTTTGTATTTCTTTTTTGATAAATTCCGATGTTGCTTCTTTTGCGTCGAGATGCTGTGGTTCAATTTCGGAGCATTCTGTATTGCTCACTACTTCAACGATTCTAACTTTGGTTTCGTGATCAGGGTCCTCATGCTTTTGAACATCTACAACATCTTTCTCCACTGCTTGTAGAACTTTCGGATCTTCAGTATTCTTATCATTCTGTGATAGCAACGTGTTGTCTTGAGATGGTTCTTGTGACCCACAGGACACCAGTTCTTTTTGCTCTCTGATCTCAACTTCTGTTGAGGGATCAACAGGTTCAATGCTGGAGATATGTTCTTGAGCCTGTACTGCTTCTTTTTCTTTGTTCAGCATATCACCTGGACCATGCTGTTTGCCTTCATCTAGTTCTGAATTTAATGTAGAAACTTGAAGCCCTCCTGTCTTTTCATCTGACAGAGTTGACAAATGCATGTCGACAAGAGTTGCATCCTTATCTTTACTTTCGTCTTCATGTTTTGCTAAAAGCATCACAGTGGAAGCTTCCGGAAGATTGTCTGTCAAAATTACAGAAGCTTCTCTACACTCTGGGACTATTTCAGCCACTTCAGATACGATTTTAGAATCTTCTGTGGTTTTTGCTGACTCATCTTCCTGTGGTTTGTTTAATGCCTTTTTCTCCTCGTCTGCATGAACTTCTATTTTAGTTTCTACTGTCACCACATTCTCCAACCTTTTGAATTCAGAGGCAACAATTTCAATGTCTTCATTTGGTTCTTTCATGACAGTAGATGTTTCATCTTTTACAATGAGGTTGTCAGCCATAAATTTCTCATCTTCTGTATCTTCAACCGAATCTTTTGCCTCAAGTTCACCGGGTCTTGAACTTTTGATCTGTTTGGTGAACAATTTTTGTGAGCAAATTATAGGAAAAATAGTGTTTTTGAGAAATACGATTTTTTAATATTCAATCGGACCTGGCAAACTTCATCTGTGTATGATGTCAATTGATTAAGTTTAGCATCTTCGTTGATGATATCCTCTTTGCTTTTACTTTCCCTGGCCTTTTCGTCTTCCAAAATAACCTGTAAATTAGGGAATGATTAATATGCCAACTTAGAACCAGAATTGTTCTAAGCTTATACAAGAAAAAGCCACTTGTACTACTGGTGTATTTGTTGCTGACCTTATTTATAATAACATCTTCCACAGTCTCATCTCCACTTTTTCCATCTTTAATTCCTACACCAAAGTTACCTTGTGCCTTTTCTTTCATACATCTTTCATTGATACTTCTCTGGTCTTCTGAAAAAGTTTGTAATTCAGATATCAGTTTATCGTTCTTTTCTTCTAAGATCTCCCTGTCTGTTAACTGAGAAGTAGGTTCACCTTTCTCTTCAATAGTTTCTTGTGTCCGGCAGGCCGTGTCTTCTCTTTTCATGCTATCTTGGGCATTCGAGGGAGTATCAGCTGATTCTATTTCTGATAAGTTAACCTGAAGTTCTGAAGCCTCGGGATCTTCTAGAGCTGGAATTGTTTTGTCCTTTGATGCTTCATTTTTGCCGTCTTCTCCAATTATTGGGATAGTTTGTTCAGTATCTTCATGCAATTCCACTTTTGATGTTTCTATGATGGAAGATGCTTTTGATAAACAACTGAGATCTTCTGTCCCCTGTATATTCTCTACTTCTATCTGGCTTTCTGATTTCACTTCTTTTACTTCAGTGTTTCCAACCGGTATCGTCTTTGAGCTTATTATCTGCTAAGTTAATTTTATATTTCAAATTTCTGCTAAATTAATTTTATATTTCAAAATTACTATATCAATAAGGTAAAACAATTTACATTATAGTTTTCTTCATACTGACCTCATTTACTAGTTCTTTTTGATTTGGTGTTGATGTATTATCGAGTTCTGTAGGACAATTATCTTCCTCTGAAACCTGTCTTTCAATTTCATAACTTCCCTTTTCTTTTTCTGTCTGCACAGCAACCTGCTCAATCATATAAGATTGTATGTAAGCAAAACTTCTTAATTACCTTGTGAAAAAGAATATCTTATCACTTAGGGTAATTTTTGATGTACTTTGTCTGTCAAGATGATATTCTTTGTTGTTTCACTATGACTTTCTGTGCTTTTACTCTCATTTGCAGGTGCGAGTGTAACATCCTCTTCCTTATCCTTTCTTTCATCTTCCAACTTTTTTCCACTCGTACACTCCAACTTGGATTCCAAAATCTGTTCTTCCATTATATTTTCACATGTGATGTTTGATTGTTCTGGTTGAGGCTTTATTTCAATAGCAACTTGATCTTCTTCTATCACTGGTTCAGATGTGGGCTTGAGTTCTCCATGTATATCAAGATTCTATTTTGCAAAATGAAAACAGAAAAATGGGATGACACTAAGTTAGAAACAATAATGTTCTTGATAGCTAGAGTGAACATCCTTTCAAGAAAATATGTGCATTTAATTTTCCCTATAACAAGCTTATATTAAACTGGATTCTATCTGATTTTAAAGAAGGGGAAGTTAATTGTTATCTGACCTCTTTGGTTACAGCCTTTTCTTCTATGATCAAGTCAGGACTCTTTGCTTCATCACTCTTAGTGGGTATTTCTGTTACATTTTTCTGTTCTTTATCTGGTGCACTTGCAATTTCATTAAATTTTGTGTCCTGTTCCACATTGTTTTCATCTGTATAGTCTGCTGTTTCTAAGACAGTGCACTCTTCCATCACTTTTGAGTCTTCTGAATCAGCGAATATTTCAGGGATTTGCACATCACAATCAGTTTCAAGGGCCTTTATGGCTATGTTCTCTGTTTCTGAAGGATAAGCAGTAGATTCTGTGTTTGACAAGCTAACTTGAGATACTACTGTTGCAGCATCTTCTAGTGATGGAATTCTTTCTTCCTTTGGTTCCTGATCAACTCCATCATTTGTAACTTTTGACGCACAACTGACATCTTCTTTACCCTGCAAATTCTCTAGTCCTAGCTGCCCATCTGCATTCACTTCTGTCACCTCAGGGTTTTCAACAGGTATTGAATCTGAGTTTGATATCTGCTTTAGAAGTCTGCATGTTAATAACTATAGACATGAGGAAAATATTATTTAATTTTTGTTATATTTACACTGACCTCATGTACTATTTTCTTTTGATTTTGTGCTGATTTCTCTTCTAGTTCTGGGGAATAATTATCTTTCTCAACGGTCTGTTCTTTAAAGTCATTCTTTCCCTTTTCGTTTTTTATCTCCAAAGGCACCTGATCAATTTATATAACCTTTATGTAAGTAGGCATCTTTGATGACTTGATATGTAAAAAGTTAAAGTGAAATTATGCCTTAATCACCTCTTCAGCCATGATGAGACCTTTTACCTTCTCACTGCGGTCCTCTGTGCTATTAAGTTGACTTTCTTGTGTAACATCCTCTTTCACATCTCTATTTTCATTCAGCGAATTGATCTCACCAGTTTGTTTCACTTGCGTTACGTTTTCTTCTGTGGTGCTGTATAAGTTCTCTGGTTGTTGTGTTGACCTGTGTGTTTCTAGATTCTATTTTGCATAAACAAAAGAAAGAAGTGAGCTACAGGTTAAATAGTGAAGCTAACATGTAAGTAGGCAAAAACAAGTGTGTTAAGGAAGATGTGCTTTATTTTAAAGCACATAAGAAATGCAAAAAAAAGATGTTTTGAACTGTAAGGATATTATTCCCTATGTCTGACCTCACAACTTGTAGTTTCTTTTGTTGCTGAAATAAGGCACTCTTCTTTCATCTTTGAACCTTCTGATTGGGCCATTACATCAGGGATATGCATTTCAGCGACAGATTCAACTTCTTTTGGCAAAATTTCACTTTCTACTTTTGCCTCATCTGAATGTGAAGTTTCTTCTGTTGAAGTTTCTAGTGAACTGGAGGGCTTGACATCTTCTTGAGGTTCCACTGCTGTTGTTTCATTTGAATCAGTAAAATTTTCACTTGATACTTCATCTTGACTGTCATTCTGTTCTTTTACAGGCTCATGCTCTAGTATAAAGATTTCAGTCTCTTTAGTAGTTCCATCTGGAAAGACCTTTTCTTCTTTAGAAATACGTTCGTTTACATGCTCTATACTGTCATTGGATACATTGGATGAACCTCCGTCTTTTGTGTCCTTGTCTTCTGTCTTTTCAGTTATGGTGTCATTTGGACATGCCTGGACTTCCTCAGTCTTTTGTTCCTCAGGTTGTTCAAGTTCCTTTGTGACCTGGTTAACATGTTCTTTTCAGTATGATAATATTCATATCTATCTTTATAGTAAAAGAAAAGGGCAAAGGAAGTACACTTAAGTTTGATTGTTTTTCCAATATACCTTTTCAGACAAGCTGACCTCATCTTTCTTCTCACTTCTATCTTCTGTTCTGTCAGCTTGGTTTTCTGCTTCTAGGTTGGATTCTATTTCCTTGTTCCCTGCGTCTGCTTCTTCTTCAATACTACGGTCAATGGTTTCCGAACAAGAGTTTTCAGGTTTGCTGACACTTTCCTCAGGCTGTTGTTCTGTTTTGTCTTTTGCTTCTTTCTCACATTGCTCACTCTCAATAGTTTCTGTTTTTGCTGAGCTGCTAACATCCTCGTGTTTCTTTTCGAGATTTTCCTCTCTGCTCACTGTTTCATTCTTGTCATTCTCAATAGCCTTTTCATCATTCTTTTCTTCATTTTTTATATTTCCTTCATCGGTTTCAATCTGTGGCGAGCTGCAACCGTTGGTAGCAATGACATGCTCTGTATTTTCTTTTGTTTCAACACTAGGTTTGACTTCTTCAGTATCTTCATCTACACCTTCTGTACTTTTATTGAAGTCGCCTTCATCATCTTTGTTGTGGTAGGTCCTTTCTTGCAAGTCTTCTTTTTCTTCAGATACGTCGTTCTGTGAGTTTGTAATGACCTCTTGATCCTTTTCTTGGTTGTCATCTTTGAAACCTGTTATCTCTTGCTTGTTTATCTTCATATCAGAACTATCACAAAGTTCTAATCCTTCTCCAATTTCAGCTTTTTCTGAGCTAGTCTCTTCACATACCTCCTTGGCAGTCTCTTGCTTTATTTCTGTTGTCTGATCTGTTTTCTGCATCCAAATAGTGTCAAAAGTAAGTTAAATAAAGCTCAAAACAAATGCAATAAAAATATTATGAATGGTAAGGACACTGCAATTTTTAGCTGACCTCATCACATGAAATTTCTTCTGTAACAGTTCCCTTTACTTCATCCGAGTGTGTTCGCGTTTCTGAAATAAAAAGCTCATCTTTCAGTGCCGACTCTTCTGATTTGGGCTCTGATTCAGGGATATCTACTTCACTTTTTGCGTTTTCCATCTCCAAATTTGAAGTGTCTTCTGTTGAAGTTTCTAACGGAGTAGAGTGTGTGATATCGTCTTGAGGCTCTACTTCTGTTGTTTCACTTAAAACTGGGACCTTTACTTTTGATACTTCATCCTGACCGCTATGCTCTTCAACGGGTTCATGCTCTAATGTGCACTTTTCTTCTTTAGTAGCACCATCATTTGTATCCTCCACACTTTCAAGAGATATATCTTCATCCTCTTTCTTGATCTCATCTTCTGGATTTTCACTTATGATTTTACTTGGACATGTGTCGCTCTCCTCAACATTTTGTTCATTAGGTTGTCCAAGCTCTAATGACATCTGGTTAACATGTTTATCAAGTATATTTAGATATATATTTACTACTAGAAGCAGCAAATTATATGGTGTATGAGGTGTATAAATGTATAATATGGTATTATAGATTAAGCATTGAATCTTCACGTACAATGAGATGAGAGATCAATAATTCACACACGAACTCTATAGCATCACTTATGACTCATGTATTGCAAGTTTTAGTAAATAACCTATTAGAATAGTTAAGATATTGCTTAGAATTAACATGAATTACCTCTTTAGCATCAATTGATCTGTCCTCTGATTCTTCTATGTGAATCTCTTTAGGCACTGTACTCACACCCTGCCCTTCCTCAACATAAGCTACAGTGGTATCATGTTGACAAATCGTTGTTTCTTTTATCTCCTCATTGGATGCATTACTTGAGCTTGTAACATCATCACTGCCACCTTGCAGTTCTGATGTTTCTATTGCATCTTCCTGTTCCAATTTGTCTTCTTTGCTCATTGTTTCATTCTCTTTCAGTGACATACTGAAACTATCATTATGTTTTACCCCTTCTTCAGATTCAACCATTGCTGAGCTTGTTGCTTCACGTACTACCTGAACCGATGAACTTTCAGGCTTCTCTGCTTGGCCATCTTTATTTCCTATCGTCTCTTCATCGTATTCTTCACATTCTGTAGTTTTTTCAGTTTGTGTTGAACTGCAAACATCAGGGATAATGACATGCAACAACCCTTGTTGCTCCACATTTTCTTTCGTTGGATCACTAGATTTGGCTTCTTCAGTGTCCTCATCCACACTTTCTCTAGTTTTGACACTGGACATGTCAGAAAGATGTCTCTCTTCTTCAGATTCAGTTTTGTTTACGTCACTCTCAATTGCATTTTCTTCATTCTTTGTAGCCTCATCTTGAGATTCAGTTTGTGTTAATATACAAACATCCTTATCTTCATTTGTTTCAACACTTGGTTTGATTTCATCTGTATGCTCCTCTGGTTTTTGTTCTCTTTCATAGTTTTTTCCATCATCATACTGAGTTTCCTATATGATAAAGTAATTTAATTATAAAGAAAGAACAAAAGAAATGAAACATGATGAGCTTAATGTATAGGCTCAACTTTTGTGAGAACAATCTTTTTGACAACTTATTTCTCGAAATGTTTATGACCAGAAGTTGCCATTAACAACTTTATAACATGGTTTTGTTATTGCATTCATTGTTTTCTAAAATATCATTTCAGATACACATGAAATGTGCTGTGGTTACTTCTTTTCTCAGCTAAGTTTACGAAATGTTGGAGATGTATATGGTTGTTGGAATTGTTTTAAATAGTTGTAGCTTATTAAGATGAAAATGAATTACCTCTTGAACAACAACAGATTTATCCTCTTCTTTGCCTTGGACCTCTTTTATCACTGCACCCAGACTCTGCCCCTCCTCAAAATAGGCCACGGTGGTAGCATGTTCACCCACATTTGTTTCTTCGACATCCTCTTGTTTCTTTTCAAGATTTTCCTCTCTGCTCACTGTTTCGTTCTCATCATACTCTACAGCCTTTTCACCATTTTTATCTTCATTTTCCACAGTTTCTTCATTTTTTTCTATCTGTGTAGAGCTGCAAACATGGGTGGCAATGACATGCTCTGTATTGTCTTTTGTTTCAGCACTAGATTTGATTTCTTCAGCATCATCATTTACAGCTTCTTCGCTTTTAATGAAGTTGCCTGCGTTACCTTCATCGTGGTGGTTTTTTTCTTTCAAGTCTTCTTTTCCTTCAGATACTTCATTCTGTGTGCTTGCAATGTTGTCATCACCTTTTTTTTCTGCTGACATGTTGACTTGATTGTCATCTTTGAAAGTTGTTACTTCTTTCTCATTAATCTTCACATTGGAACTATCAGAAAGCTTTGATCCTTCTCCTAGTTCATTCTTTTCTGAGCTAGTCTCTTCACATACCTCTTTGACAGTCTGTTGGTTGATTTCTGTTGTAAGTTCTGTTTTCTGCATCTATTTAGTGTCAAAGTATGTTAAATAGAGCTCAAAATAAATACAAGTAAAAAATATCATGAACAGTAAGGGCACTGTATGTTTTTTCTGACCTCATCACTTGAAATATCTTTCATTACTGTTTCTTTTTCTTCAGCAGAGTGTGTTTCCGTTTCTGGAACAAAGCACGCTTCTTTCAGAACCGACTCTTCTGATTTGGGCACTAATTCAGGGACATTTACTTCATCTTGTATAAGTAAAATTTCACTTTCTGCCTTTTCCTTCTCTGAATTTGAAATGTCTTCTGTTGAAATTTCTAACGGAGTGGAGGGTGTGATATCTTCATGTGGCTCTACATCTGTTGTTTTATCTAAATTGGTGACTTCTTTTGATACTTCATATTGGCCACTGTGCTCTTCAACGGGATCACGCTTAGATGTGCATTTTTCTCCTTTAGTAGAATTATCATTTGTATCCTCTGTACTTGCATGAGGTAAGTCTTTGTTCTCTTTTTTGATCTCATCTTCTGAATTTTCGCTTGTGGTTTTACTCATACATGGGTGGGTCTCAACATTTTGCTCGTTAGGTTGTCCAAGCTCCAATGATACCACCTGGTTGACATGTTTATGGAGTGTAGTTAGATATATATATATATATATATATATATATATATATATATATATATATATATATATTTACTACATATATATCAGACATTGAATTTTTCACATCGCTTATAATTAAGGTATTGCAGGTTTAGTTGAAACTATGTACAACTAAAACCGTATAGAATAATTAAGGATCTACTAATAGCCAACATGAGTTACCTCATCCACAGATTCTCTAATTCTGACCTTGGAGCTGTCAGAAAGCTGTCTCTCTTCTTTGGATTCAGTCTTCTTTAAGTCATTCTCTTCACGTACTTCATTGACAAAGGGGTTATATGACATTTCCTTTTGATCACCATCACTTGCAATAACATTTTCTTCATTCTTTGTAGCTTCTCCTTGAGATTCAGTTTGCGTTGAGGCATAAAAATCCTTTTCTTCAATTGTTTCAACACTTGGTTTGATTTCTTTGGTATTTTCCACTTGCTCAATTTTTGAAGAAGACTGAGTAGTTTCATTAACACTTTCCTCTTGTTTTTGTTCTCTTTCATCATTGGCTCCGTCATCATACTGCCTATTTTCCTATATGAAATAGTAGTTTAAATATATATGAATGAAAGAAACAAAACATGATGAACTTAATGTATAGACTCAATGTTTGTAAAAACAATCTTTTTGGCATCTAAAACATTTCTCGCATTACTTTATGATTTCAGTTTTGCATGTTTAGGTTGGAATGATGTTCTAGTGAAAGTTATTGCAATAGTTAGCAGTTGTCTACAATGAACATGATTACCTCTTGAACATCAGTTAACTTGTCCGCTGCCTCTACAAGGATCTCTCTATGCGTTGCACTCTGTTCCAGCGCCGTCTCTAAATAGGGCGTTGTGGTATCATGTTGATTGATAGTTGTTTCTTTTATTTTCTCGTTGGATGCATTTTCTGAGCTTGTGACATCATCCCCGCCACTTTGTCCTTTTTCTGACACGTAAATCTCTTGTTCAGTTTCTTGATCTTCATCTTTTTTCATATCATTCTCATTTAGAGCCATACTGGAACTGGCAGAAAGTTTTAACCCTTGAGATTCAATCTTCTCCGAGACATTTTCTTCACTTATTTCCTTAACCATGGCGTTTCCAGACTTCTTTGTTTGACCATCATCACTCGCAATAGCCTTTTCATCATTCTTTACTATAGTTTCTTCTTCTGGTTTTGTTTGTTGTGGGACGCAAACGTCAGAGGGAATGGAATTTACCAGCCTCTGTTGTTCTGTTTCTTCAATAGATCTGATATCTTCTGTATCATTCTTTGTACTTTCTTCAGCTGTAACAGCTTCATGTTCATCATCTCCATTGTGGTGGTTCTTTTCTTGCAAGTCTTTTTCAAACGCCATGTCTTGTGCACTTGTAATGCCATCCTTATCTTCATATTTTTCTAACTGGTTGACCTCTTGATCCTTTTTTTCATCTTCTACTTCATCTTTGTGTACAGCTTCTATTGCTGAATGTTTTACCTCTTCGTATCCATCTTTCTCTGTACCTGTTTCTTCACACACTTCCTTAATCAAGGGGCTGTCAAGCTTTTCCTTCGGACCGTCATCATTTTGAGCATCTTCTTTTACATGTTCCGCTTTCTCTACTTGAGATTCTATTTGTGTTGAGATGCAAACATCAGTGGGGATTGATAACAATAACTCATTTTGCTCTTTTTTCTCCTCTATTTCAACACCCGCCTTGATTTCTTCAGCTTCTTCTTTATCTTTCTCAATCTCTTCTTCACACGCTTCCTTGATCGAGGGGCTGTCAGGCTTGTCCTTCAGATCTTCATCATTCTGAGTGTCTTCTTCTACTTGTTCTGCTTTCTCTACTTGAGATTCTGTTTGTGTTGAGATGCAAACATCAGTGGGGATTGATGACAATAACTCATTTTGCTCTTTTTTCTCCTCTATTTCAACACCCGCCTTGATTTCTTCAGCTTCTTCATCTTTCTCAATCTTTTCTTCACACACTTCCTTGATTGAGAGGCTGTCAGGCTTGTCCTTCAGATCTTCATCATTCAGAGTCTCTTCTTCTACTTGTTCTGCTTTCTCTACTTGAGATTCTGTTTGTGTTGAGATGCAAACATCAGTGGGGA
>BJCO01366014.1:0-12886 GCA_018326465.1 Flaveria floridana
CTTTTGTTTCTGTGAAAGCATGTGGTTTTGAAGGTCTATTATGTGTGCATTAAATTATGTTTTTTTACCACATGTGTTGGCAACCTGGAATGTGTGTTGTATATAAATTTATATTGTTGTGAAGACTGGTTTTGTGTGTGTGGTTGTGTGCTTGCCGGGCGTGTTGTCGCTTGTGTAATTTGCATCAACACTATATGTGCAGGTTGGACAACAAAAAAAACCATCCCCGTTAACATTTCGCGCAATGTGCGATAAGGAATTCAACTAGTTATATTAAATTAAATTCGAACTATATAAAAGAAAAGGTTATTGAATTATAATATTCCTATCTTTCGTTTGTTGGCCATGATTAATCTCAACTTAGGAAATGTTTACAAACACTCCTAACTTTGAGTTTATTTTCCTTCAATAATCTCCTACTAACTGATTGTTAACCCCCGTTATTTTTTTATGAAATGGAGCCAAGTTTAAGTTATTTTTCAACTCCGTTGCCGACCAACCTCTATCGGGTCTGTTTTTCAATGTCTAGACTCCATCGTGACCTGAAATCTACCTACAACATATCAAGTGGTTTTATCAGTAGGTAGAGATTGACGGATTTCAAGGTGGAGAAGTTTCAGAATGACAAGCCTGATGGTTGGTTTTAACTTTATGCCTAGTGTTTTGGCCATATATGTAGTCCACGTCATTAAAAACCTAACGGTGTTAACTCTCAGTTATTAAAAAATCGTTTGAGAAAAATAATGTTAAAGCTGAGAGTGTCTGTAAATATTTCCTGAGTTAAGATTAATCACGACAAATAAACAAAAGTTAGAATTATTAAAATCCAATAACCCTAAAAGAAATAATATCTTATATATAGTTTGTAAAGTAAAACAAAAATGTTTTAAAATTTTTAAAAGTTAACTTAAGGAAAATAAATTTTTATAATCTAAAATATTAATTATTGGCAAGCTAATCCCAACTAATAATTTGACAAATTTAATCCCAACTTTCAGTTTTTGTTACGAATTGTAGTCTCGTCTAAATATCCGTTAACCCCGTTTAATTTTTGATGATTTGGCACGTGATGTTCTCATGATGTGTCATATGACATGATGTTTTATGTATTTAAAATAAGAAATATAAATATCACTCATTCTTTGTGTGTATTTGCTCCAAACTACTTAAACCGCGACAAAAAATTAACTATGAATAACTTCAATAAGTAATATTTTATAAAAAAAACAATTGAGTAATACATTTATATTTTTAATTGTAACTATGTCATACGTTATGTTAATAGTCACACCACATGATATGTTATAAAAACTAACGGAGTTAACAACAATTAAACTGAGACTTTTATTAGTACCAAAATCAAATGTTTGGATTAATATTGATCAAATTGTTTGTTGAAATTAACATTGGCAAATGTTAACTGTTTGAATTAATAAAATCTAATTTTCCTTAACTTAATTATTTAAAAGTGTCTTTTACCTAGTGAATTTAATACTTTATTTATTTTAGCACTTAGCATAAGTATTAACTTGTTTGTAGTATAACACCAATAGAATCTCCATTACGCAACTCGTAGGATAAGTATATCATTAAGCATGTGGATATCTTAATCCATATATAAGAAGAGTAAGCCCTACTCTCAATAGGACATACTGTGTATGTTTGTTTGTTTATAAGAAGAGTAAGCAAACTAGAATATTTAATGCTTGTTTGTAGTATAGCACACATAGAATCCCCATCATAATGACGCAACTTGCAGGATAAGTATAGCATTAAGCATGTGGATATCTTAATACACATAGAAGAAGAGTAAGCAAGCTAGAAGATTTAATGCTTGTTTGTAGTATAGCACACATAGAATCCCCATCATAATGACGCAAGTGCAGGATAAGTATAGCATTAAGCATGTGGATATCTTAATCCACATAGAAGAAGAGTAAGCAAACTAGAAGATTTAATTCTTGTTTGTAGTATCAGACGCATAGAACCCCATCATAATGATGCAAGTCGCAGGATAAGTATATCATTAAGCATGTTGGTATCTTAATCCACATAGAAAGGATACAAATTATGTGTACGTTTAGATATGAAACTACGGATAAGTCTTTACAACCCCAAATTCAAGAAATGAAGAAGAGTAACCAAACTAGAAGATTTCTAGCTTCTTACAAGCAGGAGATATATAGTAAAACAAATTTAGCCTGGCATAATAATAATAATAATAATAGGACTGACTAGTGATCAGAAGTTAGAAGGACGCTGATGGTTATGGACACCCTCATAGGTTGTGATTACATACCGTGCATCCTCCACATCCCTCTCAACTCTCTTTTTCACCGAACATCCTTCTGCTGAGCAGCGGTAGTAATTCCTATATACACATAGCAGATATGATCACTACCTCTAATAAAACACAACATCCACATATACCCTCCCTCCTTTATATATGGAGATTCGAACATGACATAATTAATATTATTTACCCTACCTTGGGTTTGGGCTGTTCTTTACCATCTTCTTTCCATATTTCCTCCACTTGAAACCGTCATCTAGGATCTCTACCTGTGATTTAGTTTTAAAGGCCACTTTCTCTTTTGTAACCTTTTGGGCTTGCACATGAATTCCACTAGCACCTGTTAACAGAAAACATCTTCGATCAATTCATTTCTTAGTCCGTCGTGATCATGCCACTAATTGCATGGCCAAATTAATTCCGATTGGATTTATGTTGCCAAACATATATGAAAGCTTAATTGAGTTTTCTTACTGCTATAATTTCCTTGAAGATGGCTGCTACTGCTTCCATTTGACTGACTTCCGTCTTCGATCGCACTTACTGCATATTCATATTCAGGTACAACGGATGCTTGATCTTCATTAATCCAATCATCAAAAATCATAAAGTTATCAAAGAGCTCAGAGTTTGGCTGATTTGCAAAATCATAACTCATCTCAGGTGAGCCCAGTGATCTGTAACTGTAGGATTTAGACAATGGATTATATGCGTCCATCTTGAAGTTTGATCTGCAAGTTGCGATTTGGGTTGTTGATATATTATCTTAAGTTATGAAGCTTTCCTTGTGACCTTCCTATGGCAATCTTTGAAGCTTCGTAGTATGTCGTGTTTAATGGTTGCAATAGTGGCTGCTATTTATAAAATTAAAATTTAAGGTCCCATGGGAAAGGTGAAAATGAATTTTTTGATGTGACACACACACACACACACACATATGAATAATGCTTTAAGAGGAATGAGTCAGGAACGTGTGTAGGAAATTTATAGCACTTATTACGTTTGTAAGCGTATTGGTGATGACGTTTGTTATCAACTGAACTCCTGGTTGTCAAGGAATAGAGGTGGTAAGAGTTTACGGTTGTAACAATGAGATAATGGATTGAATCGGGTTGGATTACATACACCTCATTTATCCGAATTAAATTCTTAAGTATACTCTACTCTTTTTAAAAGATATGAATTTAAAATAAGTTATACATTAGAAAAGATTCATTTAGAAGATTGTGTTTCAAAAAGAAAAGCAAAACACCTAAACATTTGAGATAAATTTAAACTTTTCGCGTAATTTGTTGAAATTGAAATAAATTGAAATCAAAAGGAATTGGATTTGAAATTCATTATTTTTCAAATGATTTGAAATTAAAAGGAATTAAAATTTATCACTATAATTTAATTTTCAAATACCTTTTAGTGACAATCTTATAGATATTAGAATTTATCACTCATTAATTGCAAACCTCTTCCAACTAACGATCACCGCCGTCACATACCATCAACCGCGTCCTCTGTCGTCAACCGATCATACACCATCGCCGCCCCTAACCGTTCACGTATGCCGCCAACAACTGATAGTCGTCGTCGAACAAATGCAAAATGACATAGTCAGTAGTCAGCGACAACGGTTCGATGTCGGCGACGTGCATAGTCGGTGGAGACGGTTCTTTGTCGGTGGTGGGTGCGATCAGCAACGACTAACGATTGTCGAAAACGAAAGCAGGCGTAGTCGGTTGTCAGTGACAAGCGGGAGATGGGTGGGACGTCAAACGGTTTTGGGCGGTCGGAGATGTCAGTGAATGTTACATACATTTGTAATAGAGGGACTATAATTGTAAATAGTTGTAACTGTAATAAGTAGAAGGGTGTGAATTGTAATAATACCATAGTTATGGTATGTTAGTGACATTAGTTAGTTGAGCATAACGACTAACGAATGTGGTTATAAGTCGTTAGTTGTAATTGTAAGAGGTACGCAGATAATGAATTGATTGTCTTCTTCCTTTTAGATTCTTGTTCAATCGTTATCTTCTATCATTGGTATCAGAGCTTCCGATTCTCGGAGCTCAAATTCTTTTTCTTGAATACTGCTGACGATCGATCACGATCCAAGCTTCCGATTCCTTATCAAACTCTGTAATTGATTCTTTTCCTTCCGTCGTTGATCGACCACGATCTTCGATTTACCTTCAATTACAGTGATTACAGTTCTTTTCGTATCAATTTCGTAGAATTCAGTTGTATGCCGACGAGGCAACAAGAAATGGAGAGATTGGAGAAATTGGCTCTTGAAAATGCTAGTTTAATCGAAGGTCAACAAGTAATTTTGGATCAAAATTCAGAAGCTATTCGTTTGTTGCAAATGAGTATGACAACGTTAGTCACGCAAATGACTGAAATCAGTAACAAAATGGGTCAAGATGGTGCTCATCATGATCAACGATTGGTGAGAACTGGAAGATTAGATTTTCCAAAGTTCGATGGTGATGGAGTGGAAGGTTGGATTATCCGTTGCAATCATTTCTTTGCAGTGCATAAAACACCTGACAATGCAAAGGTGCACTATGCTGTGGTCAACTTAGAAGGTGCAGCTTTAGAGTGGCATCAAGGTTATATTTCCAGTCAAAATCGTGCTATCGAAGAGGTCACATGGGATGAATATTCAAGATCAGTCATTAATAGGTTTTCTGAAAGATTATCAGAAGATCCTATGGAGGAATTGAAGAACCTACACCAAACAGGTTCCCTTCCTGATTATACAAAAGAATTTGACACCTTACTTAATAGAGTCAAATTAACTGATGAATATGCAGCTAGTTTGTATGTGGGTGGGTTAAAACCTGAGATACGATGTTTGGTTAAGATTTTTAAACCCAAAACCATGAGGGATGCTGTTGCTATGGCAAAACAACAACATGTTGTTTATGCTACTTTGTTTGGGGAGAAGGATGTTAAAAAGGGAATCATAAGTTCTAGTACTACTTCTTCAAATCCTAGTCAAAAAACTGGATCAGCAGTAGTTAGTAAAGTAGTTGGTAATCCAACTAATACACTAGCCTTACTTCCAACACCACCCACTAATCAAATGATGAAAAATGTTAAGAAAATCCCAGCTAAGATAGTGGAAGAAAAACGAGCTAAGAATGAATGTTTTTGGTGCACTGAAAAGTATTCTCCTACCCATAACTGTAAGTTTAAGCATGTGTATATGTTGGAACTTTATAGGGATGAAGAAGATATAGAAAGAGAAGATTATGCTGCTGAATTACAGGAAATGGATTTAAATGCTCAAATTTCAATTCATGCCTTAATGGGGGTCAACTCTTTTTCCACTATGAGGGTATTGGGTACTATTGGTACTAGACAAATACAAATCTTAAGTGATTCTGGTTCCACCCATAATTTTCTGGACTCAAGATTAGCTGAGAAGTTGCAGTGTCATTCAAAGGGGCTACCAATCATGAAAGTTTAGGTGGCTAATGGTAAGGACTTGTAATGTAGTCAATTGTGTAAAGATTTTCAATGGCTAATGCAAGGAGTGTGGTTTAAAACTGATGTATTGTTGCTACCTCTAGACAATTATGATATGGTGTTAGGAGTTCACTGGTTACAATCTTTGAATGATATAGTGTGGAATTTCAAAGATTTAACAATGCAATTCACAGTGGATTCCAAAGTTATCATGTTGAAGGGCACTAGCACTAATGTGTTATCTCTGTGTTCAATGGAGAAGCTATCAAGTTTGATGCACCACCAACAGTCCACAGTTCAATTTCAACTTTTTAGTTTGCAGCTGAACAATACAGTTGGGTTCCAACATCAAACCACCTTATCAGATATGCATACTGATCCTAGAATTCAAGAACTCTTAGATAAGTATGAGGATATATTCCAAACTCCCACAACTCTTCCTCCAAATAGAAGTTGCAACCATAAGATTCAATTGGTTGATGAATCTGTTTCCATTAATCAGAGGGCCTATAGATACCCAATGGGACAAAAAGATGTAATTGAAAAAATGGTGCAAGAAATATTGGATATGGGAATCATTAGACCAAGTGTTAGCTCTTTTGCTTCACCTGTGGTCTTAGTTCGGAAGAAAGATGGTACTTGGAGGCTTTGTGTGGACTATAGAAAGTTGAATGATCAAACTGTAAAGAACAGGTTTCCCATTCCCTTAATTGAAGAGTTATTAGAGGAATTGGGTGGAGTTGTGGTGTTCTCTAAGTTGGATTTGAGGTCTGGCTATCACCAAGTTAGAATGCATGATGCTGATATCCATAAGACAGCTTTTGGAACTCATCAAGGCTTATTTGAGCTTTTGGTGTTACCTTTTGGTCTCACAAATACACCAGCTACATTTCAAGGTCTCATGAATTCTGTTTTTCATAGACAACTAAGGAAGATTGTCTTAATATTCTTTGATGATGTTTTGGTTTATAGTAAATCTTTAAACCGACATGTTTCTGATCTTAAAGAAGTATTACAACTCTTTAGAGACCATCAATTATTTGCAAAGAAGTCCAAATGCAGCTTTGCTGGTTCCAAGGTGGAATACTTGGGTCATGTGATTTCAAAGGCAGGTGTCTCTACTGATCCCACCAAAATTGAGGGTGTGGTCAACTGGCCTGTTCCTACTACAGTCAAACAACTCAGAGGGTTCCTAGGCCTCACTGGATATTATAGGAGATTCATTTCTTCTTATGGTATTCTTGCTAAACCATTAACTGCTTTATTACAAAAAGATGCTTTTGTATGGAATGATGCAGCTCAGAAATCTTTTGACGTTTTAAAACAAGCCTTGACTAATGCACCTGTCTTAGCTTTACCTGATTGGTCTAAAGAATTCATTATTGAAACTGATGCCAGTTTAAAAGGGTTAGGGGCTGTCTTGATGCAGGACAACCACCCAATTGCTTTTGTCAGTAACGCTTTATCAGCAAGACAATGTGCTCTATCTGTCTATGAAAAAGAACTGTTAGCAATCTTATTGGCAGTCAAACATTGGCACCAATACCTCATCTTGAAGCACTTCACTATTAGAACTGATCAAAAAAGCTTAAAGCATCTTTTGGAGCAGAAAATCACTACTCCTTTACAACATACTTGGCTTAGTAAGTTGATGGGGTATGATTACCATATTGTTTATAAGAAGGAAACAGAGAATAATGCAGCTGATGCTTTATCTAGAGTTCATGGCATGACTCTATTTCAATTTGCTGTTTCTTCTTATGATCCTCTTCTACTACAAACAATTAAATAGCATTGGGCTAATGCTTCTGATGCTCAACAACTTATTCACAAGTTATTGCAAGGTGAATCTATCAAGCACATAACCTGGGATGGTACTTTATTAACCAGGAAGAACAAGCTATGGATTGGGCAGGATTCTAAATTGAGACATGACATTTTGCTTTTATGTCATGCCTCACCTTTGGGGGGTCACTCTGGGGTACAACCCACAATTCAAAGGTTCAGAGATATGTTTTATTAGAAAGGAGCAATACAGGACATCAAAACTTTGATTAAGAAGTGTGATGTATGTCTTAAGGCTAAGTATGAGCCTATTGCTACACCCGGATTATTACAACCTTACCAACACCACAATCCACTTTTACTGATGTATCTATGGATTTCATATCAGGATTACCTAAATCTGAGGGCAGGGATGTCATCTTAGTGGTGGTAGATCGTCTCACAAAGTATGCTCATTTCTTACCATTGAAGCACCCTTTTACTGCAGTTACTGTGGGTCAAATGATGCTTGATCATGTTTTTAAGTTGCATGGTTGCCCTTTAACTATTGTTTCTGATAGAGACCCTCTCTTTCTCAGTCAATTTTGGAAAGAATTACTAAGGTTACAGGGCATTGATCAAGCTTTATCCACTGCCTACCATCCTCAATCGGATGGACAAACTGAAGTCTTAAACAGATGCTTAGAGACAAACTAGTATTTAATTTGATGGGGTTTTGCGCCATTCGAATAAAAGTTATTTCGAAACATAGATAAAATATGCTCAACACAATGGTTTATTCAGAATATAGAAATACATTATACTCGGATTTTGGCCATACGTTGCGGGCTCGATTTTATACAAAATTTAAATCGAAAAGTATGAAGACATAAGTTTATCACAACAGTATATTCTTAATTGTAAAAAAAACATTACATTGATATGAAAAATTTTAAAAATATATTATACTAGACCCGAATCGGTTTGAACAAATTTTGTGTCTGAACGTAAATAAAATAAACGTAAAAACAATATATTTAGAATTTAAAATTTTATTATATTTGTAATGTTATAAATGAACAAACAATATATAATAAAAAATTTTATAATAATAAAATAGTAACTCAAGTTTTGAAATAGAAAACAATCAAATGCTCCAATATATGAATAATGAAGTTTATGCGTGATAAACAAATTTATCATTCAAATTGATGATTTGAAGATATTAAAAGCAATAGGATTGACTTTGAAAAGTCAAGTATGAGCAAGACAAAGTGCGAATAGATTGAAAGCGATGACTCATGCGATGAGAGAAGAAAGACTTGTAAGTAGACTTTTGTGCGAATTTTGAGGCCAAATCGTGCTTTAGGCAGACCCATTTGACAGCACCAACCCGTAATCATTGTCTTTTATTATTATTATTATGTCAGAGTTTATTAGGATAGGAGAAATGCTCACATCACACACATTATGGTAAACATATCAATCAAAAATTGTCATATAACACTACAGCACATCACACATTAAATTTGATGGCGGTGATGTTGTTACATCATGTCACACTACACCAGTACACCCCACACACACATAATTTTGAGTTATGCACGACGAGTATATGTCGTGAAAGAAATTTTTGTGGCGTGAATGGGGGGTAGTGGTGTTGGTGTCGAGCGGCGTCGGGCGTTGTGGCCTCACGACGCTTGTGCCCCGCCCACCCTTACATATATAGTTCCTAGGTATTAGCAGAAAATAATATGTTTGTGTACTAACTTTTCTAAGTAATAAGTTTGAAACTTGTGCTTTTTAATTTAATATCAAGTTTAGGTATAAATGCAAATTTTTATTAACTTTTCTGTAAAGTTTAAGTAAATAAATTATTTTACCCTTTTAATAAGTGATGAATTGATTGCTTTTTTTCGTTCCTGTTTTATATTACTATTGTTATTTCAGTACACCTATTTTTTGTTGTCTTAGTATTCGTATTTTAAAAAATTGCTGAAATAGTCGCTCCGTCCAAAATTTATAGATAACGTCCGTTAACACACAAGTAACAAATTCATCATTTCCTCTATGATATTTACATCATCATGTTCCATTATGGATTTAAACAAATTTGTCAAATCCTAGCCGGCCACCGGTGGTGATGTACTCTCACCATAATCTCCTACTTCACCATCAATCTTTCCGGGTGGGTGTTCTTTATCTTTCAGGGCTAGACTTTCGAGTTAATTAACCATACCCTATATATATAAGGAAGGGATCCCTTAAAAACAATGTTATAAACAAAAACCATGAAAACAAGGAGTTACGTATATGTAAGTATGTGTTATAAAGTGTACATCTAATAGTTACGTACATGTAGGGATTATGTATATGTTTGTACGTGTTAACAATTGTACAACTGATAGTTACGTATATGTAACTCATACAAGCTATGTATATGTATGTTGTTTCGTCATCATCTTCGTTCATTCGAATTAAAATAAAAAAATATACGATGATCTCAAAAAATAAAGTTAAAGTTTACTAAAATATGGTTTAAACAATTAAAAAGTTAAATCATTTATAAGTTATGCGATTGGGTAATGATGATTTTCACGGTTTTCAATTATAAACATGGTTTTCATTTGACCCCTTTCCAATACACACGCACACACACGCACACACACGCACACACACGCACACACACGCACACACACGCGCACACACACACACACACACAGACACACACACACACACACACACACACATATATATATATATATATATGTGTGTGTGTGTGTGTGTGTGCGTGCGTGTGCGTGCGCGTGTGCGTGTGCGTGTGTGTGCGCGTGTGCCTGTGCGTGTACGTATGTACGTATGTGCGTAGGTACGTAGGTACGTAGGTAGTAGGTACGTAGGTACGTAGGTACGTAGGTACGTAGGTACGTAGGTACGTAGGTACGTAGGTACGTAGGTACGTAGGTACGTAGGTACGTAGGTACGTACGGACGTACGGACGTAGGGACGTACGGACGTAGGGACGTACGGACGTAGGGACGTACGGACGTAGGGACGTATGGACGTACGGACGTACGGACGTATGAATGTAGGTATGTATGTATGTATATATGTATGTATGTATGTATGTATGTATGTATGCATGTATGTATGTATGTATGTATGTATGTATGTATGTAGGTAGGTAGGTAGGTAGGTAGGTAGGTACGTATGTATGTATGTAGGTAGGTATGTAGGTACGTACGTACGTATGTTCGTACGTAGTTACGTACGTAGGTATGTACGTATGTACGTATGAATGTACGTACGCATGTATGTATGTATGTATGTATGTATGTATGTATGTATGTATGTCTGTAGGTATGTATGTACGTATGTATGTATGTATGTATGTATGTATGTATATATATATGTATGCATGCATGCATGGATGTATGCATGTATGTATGCATGTATGCATGCATGTATGTATGCATGTATGTATGTATGTATGCATGCGTGCATGTATGCATGTATGTATGTATGTATGCATGCATGTATGTATGTATGTATGTATGTATGCATGCATGCATGGATGTATGCATGCACGTGTGTGTATATATATACATATATATATATATACATATATATATATATATATATATATATCAACTTAATTTCTTAATTGAATCCTTAGGCATGATCAACTTAGATTAACTTTCTCATCATTATTAAGAAAAGCGTGATCTGTCTTCCCTTATAATTAACATGAAAATGTCAAAAGCATTCACAAAACTTATAAAAACTATAAAAAGATTGTCTTGTTAATTTTGTTTTCTTTTTATAGCATTCATATATGGGAAATGATAGTACACTATGAGTTTGCTAACTTTCTTGAATTTTAAATTATACTAAAGTGTAACGCCCGGAAATTTGATGAAAAGAAAAGAAAACAGTAAGTATATAGAAGGAAAAGAAAAAGGAATAAAGTGGAAGGGGGTAAAATGTAAATAGTACAAAAGTCAAATATTATAATAATTTGGGGAATGTCCGCCCATAATCACCTTTTCCCATCTGCTTTTGTCGAACCAAAAAGAAGAAGAAAGAAAACATGGTTTTCTCTAGGTTTCAAGAAGAAGAAGGAGTTTTCGAGTTTAGGTAAGTAATTCATGTTTAATTGGTTCGGTTTTGTTTGTTTTCAACTATGAACCAAGAGTATGTGTTCTTATGTGTTTCTATGTGTTCGGGTTTATGTGTTCTTGGCTTGTTTAGGTGTTTGAACTCGTGTACAAACAAGTTTGGAGGAGTGTTGCTTGTTTGCTACAATAGGTGAGTTCTAACTGTGACAACCCCGGTTTTTGGACCTGAAATTTTTTTTACAAACCTCATTGGGCCACACCCTGACACCAAACTCGGTTTAGGAGGCCATGAATTGGGCCCAACAACACTAGGCTTGAGCCCACAACCAACACACTCACCCAATTGGACTTGAACCCAACTGGCCATAAATGGGCCATTGGGCAAATTAACTTGATGGGCATCAGCCCACTTAATCAATATGGGCCAATGGGCCATCATTAAATTCCAGGGCATGCTTGAACCGACCCAATGGGCCACGGGCCTGTTACCATAGAAAACGTGGAAAAATTAATTGAAGCCAAACTTAGCATCTGCTAGTTTTACAAAATATAATTAATCATCTTAAATATATTACACTTTACAAAAGTTAATTAACCACTTAAATTATCTCATACCAAAACTTATTATACATATATATGACACCCAATAAAACAAACATTGGACTTAACCATCTAAGTAACAAGTTATAATTTACCTAACTAACTAAGAAGTAAAACAAAACATACACATGAAAGTGTGTATATAATTAATTAAATACAACGGTTGACACCTAAACTTACATCAACAACTTAATTAAAACAAACAAAAACATACAATTGTTAAATAAAATAAACCAAAAAATGCAAGAAAATATATATATATATTACACACACATACATACCACACACATGCACATATATATACATGCATTCGGGTATACACACTGTGACACCCCGTAATTTCAGATTAACATTTTTCAAAATTGTTGTCGTTAACATATACCCGTACTCGCAAATACTTGAAACGTATACAAACACCGCCACAGTCATCGTTAAACGAACTATGATAAAATACTAACGCGGGTGTTCGTAGAGGATTCACGTAAACGAGATTACCTAAGGAATCCTAGTAATTAATAGAGCTCGCTCATCAACGTCGTTGTCAACCGAAACAAACTCGGGAACTCGGTACCCAAGTACAGGGACCAAATCTGACAATTGCCAAACTGGGGCTGGGTATAAATACCCACCCACCAGCCAAACA